>LPNX010329632.1:67577-131033 GCA_001517045.1 Pseudotsuga menziesii
CAGATATAGTCCAGTGGTGATGATCTAAATTGAGTGATGATCCAGATCCAGTGATGTTGATCCAGATCGAGAGATGATCCAGATCCAGTGATGATGTCCCATGATGATCTAGATCAAGAGATGATCCATATTCGAAGAATGAAGATGACTTGAAGATGTAGATGAATTAAAGAATCAGAAGACTCAAGATGCAGATGACGAGATGATCCAGTGGATACAGAGAAGAAGACCAGTGCTGAAAATTGTGTCGAAAGAATACCTTTCTAGTTCAGAGGGAGTGTTGATGTATTTGTAACTTCGGAATGTATTCATCTATGTATCTTATGTATTGTAACCTGATGTTTATTCTGGGATGTATATATTATGTAATTGAGTCATGTTTTCATGCCCCGATGTTCCAATCGAGAGAATCAATAATGTAAACAAGTCATGTCAAGTCATAGTGGGTAACCCTCTGATTGTGTAAGGATTAAAGTCCTCACAGTTCTGGGGCACTAGGGTTATTAGACTCTCCTAGTATAGGTCGGCCCTAGTAGGGTTTTAGTCATGTCGAGATTAGTATAAATAGAGAGCTGGGGTCTCTATTTAGCACACATCACTCACACACTCAAGTGTAGTGCATAGTTGAGGAAGGAGAAGACACTAGGGCTAGACAAGAAGAATATTACTGTTGTCGGGAGTGCATATTACTATTTTGGGGTTTTACATCTTGTGTTGATTCTATTTCTGAGGAAGTTGCAGGGTTTTCTCCATTTATGGTTTCCCCAATCAAAAAAACTGTGTTCATTGTCTCTTGTGTTTGATTGTTGTACTTGTTATTCTCTCAGTAAAGATCCTAACATAATGCTAGCTTGATGTTGAAAAAATAACAGGGTGCCGATACATAAAGAAATCTAGTCACAATTAGGCTAATAACAAATCTGTTGAGCTACATTTTAAATACGATGCCATCAAGTAATGTTAATAATATAGAGGGAGAAAGAGAGAATATCAAATAGATAATACATGAAATTGTTTTTAACTCTGGGCAATTCTTTTTATCCAATCATATAATCGAAAATACGTTGCTTGACCACAAAGAACCATTCCAATCAAGTGGCTTTTGAATTTTCAGTAATCACATGCCCAGCTGACATATCTGTTTTGATGTTATTGTTGGATGACCAATTGACCACTCAAGCCACACCCTTGGATCTTAGTTTTTGTGGGGTCTGCTCTTCTAGTATATATACTTAATACCCCATCCCTCGGCCTCAACAACTTTATACACGACATAGTAATTTAAGTACAATCTGGCAGATATTAAGTTGACAGAGCAAAACAAATTCATGACCTGCAATGTTAAACATTTAACAACAAAGAGCTATATCAGATATAGTGTTATAACTCACTGATTAATCACTACCTCATGTGGTTGGTTACAAAGGCCACTAGTTCAATTCCCTTCAAATAGTATATAATCTGAATACATGAGGACCTGACAAGATGAGATCTCTATCATATTCCCTACACAGATTGCTAAGAACAAATTGAAAATGGAGAGAGTGTAGAGACAATTTACATGAAAAAATTGTTTGACTCATGATGATGATTGCTGCACATCTCTCCAAATAACTGGCATGTTTACTTCTGTTGTAGATGTGCAAAGTGCAAACTCGAACACTTTCTTGGGACAAATGCCTTCTAAATTTGGCATGAAATTACGACAAATTGACTATAGCATAAAAACAAACTCCAAACAGGATGAGATGACAATAATCATAAGATGTCTATGCCCATTATCCAATTTGAAATTGTAATCTAATCACAGCCTAGCATTTCTTCCTACCGGGTACAAGAAACAAGTAACATAAATAACTTTATGGATTTTGTTACTATTCACACTTGACTTTGGTTCTGTAAACAACTCTCTTCTTCTTTGATGAAGTGTTCTCAATAGTCAACGTCACTTTTCCCAGCTCACAAATTTTAAAGTAGTTACGTACTGGCTTTTCATCATCAACCATTTTATTTGTTTCTTATATCAAAATAGTGTAACTGCCTTCTGTATTTGGGACAAACTCTTCTCCGTAGGTCACTTCCCATCCCAAAACTGTTATATCCTAAACTAGTGTGGATCCAACCTGTGAGTTCAAAAAGGAAACAATAAATAAAGTAAAAAAGCTCATCGGTGAATATATCTGTCAACTAAGGCACCCTTGCTTTGAAATCTTAGTTCAGCATGGGTAATTGCTGAGATCAAAGGGAGAAAACAATGCACAGATGATATACCCTAACCAAGAGAAGAGAAGAGAAGTGGAGAACAAGCTGATTTCTAAAAGGAAACAAGTACAACACTTTGACTTGTACCCAAATTCAATATAAAAACTAGTGTTGGGGTTGCATAAAGAATTTAACATTAAAAAATGTAACACTTTGACTCTTGAATTATTCTTGAATATTTAGATGTATCTGTTTTCCATCCTCATTTTGTGTGAGATATATATATATATTCCTTTTAATGCTTAATTATCAATATTAAAGCAAAACACAACGCAATGTCACCTTTGTGGCTAGGATGTCGATAATATGTTTCAATCCTCTTTTGATGAATATCTCTGAAACTCCCCCATCTGCTACAGAGAATACTGTATCATCCTCTCTACTCAAACCTCCATACTACACTGGCACATACTCTGAAAAAATGTACCTATGAAAGAATAGGCTCTAAATTATGATATATTGTGACCCTTTCCCTTAGACATACAAAATTCAGGATACTACAATTAAGCCAATTTTTCTACTGCAATGTAAGAAAAGGAACAATGTATTACCTGAACAAGGTCTCTGTCACTCTGGCAGGATTGGTGACAGCAAGCTTTCTCTTAGCTTCTTGTGTTAAAAATGGATATATCATTGTGAAGAAGGCTATATACCACCTTGGTGCATTCACAAATATCTGTTCATAAAGATACATGCTGTTGTTAACAATGAATTCAACAAGAAGCAGGGGAAGCAATGAGATAAACATAAGTGCAAAAGCATTGCCTATTGTTCGATCAACATCGCTTGAATTGTAAGCCAAATGAAAAACTTTGGCATAATAAAAGAGAATGATAAAGCCACAAGACATAGAAGGTGCACAAACACTATGTACATTAAGCACAAAGCACTGCCATGAGAAAACAGTATAATAGCTTGAACATACAGATTCTGTAAAAACTTCTCTCAAACTACAAATTAGTTTAATGTATAGAAAGTTGTATATGGATTGGTGGATGATGTAGTCATACAATTAAATGGAGTACATGAATCTGTGTTTCAATCTTTCAGATTTTACACCATAACATAACAAATCAAAGATCTAGGGTTGAAGTTATGGTACCAGAAGTTCATGACATGTGTGTGTATATATTATAGATTCAACCCCATTTCCTATTGACTTTTAGGCCCTCAAAGAGCTGTGATTTAGTAGCAAATGTATATAGGTTTATTATAAGTCCAGGTTGGATTCTCAATACATGTTCGTTCTACTAGGTGCAGGAAGTATTCATGGACTACGAAGCAATGTTTAGAGTACATGAATCTGTGTTTCAATCTTTCAGATTTTACACCATAACATAACAAATCAAAGATCTAGGGTTGAAGTTATGGTACCAGAAGTTCATGACATGTGTGTGTATATATTATAGATTCAACCCCATTTCCTATTGACTTTTAGGCCCTCAAAGAGCTGTGATTTAGTAGTAAATGTATATAGGTTTATTATAAGTCCAGGTTGGATTCTCAATACATCTATATTTTGTGTATGCACCTTGTTTGGGTTCTACATGGAATCCTAAAGTGAAAATGGGAATTCTAAAAAAAAAGTTAAATTAAAGCTTAAAACTGATACTGTGTAAAATGGGGCAAATGAGATAAAATGCTAAGTGCATTATACAATCCAGGAAGCTAAATGTATTCTATAGTCCAGGGAGGGATAAGGATGATCCTTAAACTCTTCACGTGTCTAACCCTACATTGAATGTTGAGGGCGCAATGCTTACACATGCATAGTAGCGTATAGCCATCTATCTAACACCCATGTATCACAGAACCTCGTCACATACCTACCTAATGTGTCAAATATTTGAATTGAAAATATGTAACCTTAAGCTTAAAAACCTGGAGGAGCCTACCAGACTCCTTCAGGGTTAGAGGAGTCTGTGTTATTCTCACCTTCTTAGCAATAAATTATGGATAATTGTCTTCAAGAATTGGCAAATTTTTCTTGATAGATTGTTGCAAACCCCAAAACTTTGAAAGACCAGAAGAATTCTTAAGATCGGTGATCTGAACCCTGGAATTTATGCCTTCGAGCTTGAAGCTTAGCTTCTAGATCCCCTTTTCTATTAATTGAATTCTCCATAGCAAAAACCTGCCAGCCTTTGTCATCATCTCAAAATGTTATGTTGTAAAGGTCCTCATCCTAAAAGACTCCATAAGCATTGTAGAAAATAGGATGGCATTCCTTGTCATGACCATGCATGTAAGCCACACCATTCCATTGATCACCAAGATCTTCTTCCAAAATATTGTCGGTGCCAAATCATTTTCTCCATAGAATTGTGTTCTTAAACATGGTGAAGGTTTCAGGGACCTTGAAATCTCTTGGGCGAAGAAACTTCAATAGAAGCACATCGGTTCTCTCGTATTCCATGGTGTGAAGGAGAGGGATTCTCCATAGGAAAACCTTGCTATCCAATTCATTATTTTCGATGGCTTCTTTGAGTCTGACCTTAAGGTCTTGGAGGGAATTATTCTGAGAGTCTTTGAGGTCGACAACACAATATCTTTCTTCCTTAGAGGAAGGCTGAAGGAGGTGGACATCCACACTGATCGGACTACTTGGACAACCATAATTATGATTATACTTCAGAGTCTTTTCTTGGTTTTGTACTTCCTCCTTCACAGTTTTAGAGTCTTCCGCCATCTTAAGTGGAGTATAGTAATAGCTGCAGTTGCAGCTGCACGTACAAGTGCCTCTTCTGTTGTCACAGACATTGATTGAGAACTGTGACTATTTTTCATTGGAAAACAAGGAAAATAGTGGTTTTGTAATATAGAGGAGAGAAAATGAGTAATTTGAATCAAGTTGATTGAATTGAATTGAAGGAAGAAAAGAGAAATCCAGAAGATTAAATTTGAAGGCAGGGACTCTCTAGTAGGGAAAAGAACAGCCAACTACAAATATAGCTTAAATTTCTAAGGCAAGGAAAGCATGCCAGGGTGGTTGACTTTGACACTTTCATCCCTTGAATTCTTTTTTACTGATTTTTTTATTTTTCAACTAGGAATTAAGAACTTGCACCTTGTTTACAGTTGGGATTTTTTACTAATTTTTTTTATTTTCCAACTAGGAATTAAGAACTTGCACCTTGTACAAGTTGGGCTAGAGCTGAGTACATGTTTTTTAAGTATTAAAGTTAATGTATCGAACCTCAAATAAGACTGTCACCGTGATTGTCACTTACACTAGACATTAAAAAACAACATCAGCTCTTACCAAAAAGAATTATTAAAATACCAATAAAAGAAGTAACCTGAACTTCTTGTTTTCTTTCTTACCAACTATATAAATCCCGTAGTCATGTACTAATTTTCCAGTTGTTCACCATAAAAGAATGGAACGGAAAATTGACATTTAGGTGAGGGAAAGGGAATGAACAATTTTCTCAATCTAAAATCAGGTAGAAATTATTTTGATTGAAATGAGGGTTTAAGATATTATTATTATATAATTTTTGTTGTTTTAAGTAATTTAGAGATTATAAAAATAACAATTTTATTAAGTAAAAATTATAGTTTTAATAAAGATTGTATAGTATTATGGATTTTTGAATTTTTGATTAAATAAGTATTTAGGAATTAAAACTATATTTTTGAAAGATAACAAAACTTATCATAGCTAAATTGTTATTAACAATTACTATAGTCATTACCAATTAATATCCTTAAATACTACAACCATTATTAATTAATATGTTTAAAAGTAAATTTACTTAAAACCATTAATAAAAAAAATCACTCCACAAGTAATAACCCAATTTTCACCAAAACTTAACACATTCATCAAGAAATACAATGTAAATCCATTTCATAACCCATTTGACACAAAAACAAAGCATATTTATCACTAAATACAATGTGAATCCATATTGTAGTTTAAAGTCTATCAAAATCGTATTAATAATTTTGTAAATTAACCTCTATTCCAAAGTTGTTACTAATTTTGACACATAATCCTATAAACTAGCACATCTATATAGTTTGTGGCTGGATCAGGTGGATAGGGATCAAATGGCTAAGAAATAGTTATGGAATGAAAGAAGACAATTTGGATTTTTTTTTCTTTTTATCTCACATTCTTCTACTTATATGCCATGAACAATTGGTTATCCATTCATCACCTAGTTGCCAGTTATTTTTTATATTCATTTTTTTATAGTTGTTTATTTCTAATTTTGAAGGACTGCCATAAAATCAATCTAGACATAAACCTTAATCCACTCTCAAATAAAAACATATGTCCACCTAATAAGTTATATAAATTTTATCGCCTTTGGTCAATTCAATGTAAGTTGTCAGTTTAAAAATGGAAAAAAACTTTACCTAGAAACAGTGTTGGAATTTGACGGGAAAAATGACTACCATGGGGCATTTTGACCGTCAAATAAGGTTAAAAATTTTAGTAAACCATTTTTTGTGAAGGATAAATTTATCATTTAAATGTATTTTTGAAGGACAATAAAATTTTCAAAGCGTCATTATATTGCTACTCATTTTGAAAAGCAACAAAATTACTAAAACTTAGTTATAAATTACTACTAATAAATTAGTAATATCAATACATCTATCTTATTATTATATAAAATTATACTTTCCAAATTCCAATTTCTAAGCATGATTTCATTGAAAAGAAAAATACTAAGTTATTATTATTTTCATCATTCATGCTTTTCTATATTGCACGTTTTTTTGATTTTTGTGAAAGTAAAAAAAAATCATTTAACAATAATTTTTCTATTATTTTTTTACTATTGTAATTATCATTGACATGCACATAAAATTTGAAATTTTAGCTCCTTTTCATTAAGAAATGAAGCATGTCTTCTAGCACAAACTAGTTTTACGAGCTACAACGCCAATCTCCTTTAAAAGTACTTTCAAGAAACTGGACTTGAATATTATTAATCACTCTCAAGAATAGGATTATAGTTAATCACTCAAGAATAGGATCCCTTGTTATGCAATTTCATGGCAAGCCAGGAGAGTAATGCCTTCTGGCTCCAAAAATATTCTTCCATTTTTCTAGCATTGGCTAAATCATTATTAACTTCAAGTTCAAGATTTGATGGAGGCCCTGGAAAAGAAGCCATTCTTCGTGCTTCCATCATTAAGATTTTCATTTTTTTTATGTTTGCATTCCTTTCCGCTCTGTCTTTGTTTTTATCCCTAGCAAGCAAATCACAAACCACGGATGTAATGTTGAGCCTCTTTATCTAGCTGCGGCTGGATCGAATCCCTGAATTTCTTATGTCCGTTGTGTTGGAAGTAGTTAATTACTCCACCACCCAAATCAAGTACTTGTTGAAACAATGAAAAGGCAACGTTGTTCAGATCGCTAAACGCCAGATTTCTGAAATGTCAATCACTGCGCAGATTTGTGGTCGCCACACTCTTGAAGAGTTGCAGCATCGCCACACCGTTTTCTTTTTTGCCATGCTGTCAAACTTTCAAAGGGACAGCACACCATATCAATTTTTGAAGAAGCAGTTGCAGCCTTTGTCACAACTCATGAAATAATTATCGGGTAGAGCATTACATTGTTTTTGAAAAGCAAATTTTTGAAGAGCCATTCACTGACCTGTTCGAGCCGATCAGATTGTTGAAGGAGCATTCACCGTTCTTGTTGCAGCTCATGAAAGGGCAGAAAATTAATTAAATTCTGACAAACATCAAATTAATAAAGCATGAAAAGCCATCTTAATGTGCCAGCAAACACATCTAATTTTCTCAAGACGTAGCGCAGATTTCAATTCTATCAGACTGTAACTATAACATAACATTTGCAAAGAAGTGCATTTTTGTATTGTGAATGGTCAAGTAGCAGTTAATGACCGACTTAGCTAAATATCCTTTAAATACCTAGCTTGTAATCATGTTTAGACAGACAGAGATGTAGATTAATATACAGAGTTGAACTCTGGAATTTACTGTGTTATTTTTGTGTTTACTCTATTCTTGAGTTACAAAACTCAATTTTATTTCTTGATGTGAGTTTGTTGTAGCAGTCGGAGTTCATTTGTGTGAATGATCTTTATTTATTCAGTAGAATGTTTGTGATAATTTTATGGACGCAGGGTTAATCTGAAACTTGTTAAAAAGTCAGCTGTGTGTGAGCTATGCGCATGCTGTAGGTGACGTCAGCATTCACAGCTAGCTGAAAAAAGCGTATAGAGTGTTGTTGGCTGTAACAACTAGCTGCAACACAATCTTGGAACTGCCGGTAGCATTAGCAACCATGCTGCAACAATCCTATACATGCTGGGGTTGCTAGTTTGAGCTTTGTCAGTAAAGTTGTACATTGTTGTGAACAACTGTACATTGTTGAGAAGAGCTGAACATTGACTGTAAGCAGTTTTTTGAGCTGTACATGAAGTCTCAAGTGCTACTAAGGAAAGGAGCGGCACTCCCCTACCTTCCCCGTAGTGGTATCAGAGCTGAGTGTTTATGATTTCTATTTGTTGGTCCTGTGTTCACTTCGTGAATGAGCTGTATGACTGTATCATGAACTGTTAGTATTTGGTTTAGAAATTTTGTTGTTGAGTATTACTCTAGCGCCCTTTTCCTGCTATGAAGAAAGAGCAAAAGTAAGTTTGGTTTCTATGTTCAGCTATGAATTGGTAAGAGCTCCTGTTCTCCCTCAAATAAGGGTTGAGTCATCATTTGGTAGCTCAAGGATGAAACAAGTGTCTCTTGTCTCATATGTATGTTGGTTAAAATGTGCAAGCTTGGTCGTGGCTTGTGTAAATAGATGAAAGTGTTAGAGTTTGTGGATGAAGTTGACTCTGTGAGTGTTCTCTCAGATAGAGGTTGATAAATTGAAAGGAAGATATCCTTATTGGTTGAGAGCTCCCATATAGTTTAGTGGTAGAGCAGTTTGAATTCCAATGTTTTGGAAGTTTGCTTGGTTTGAATTAAAGCCATTTTGCGTGAAAGAGGATTAGGAGGACGTATCCAAAAGAAATTTAAATTATGTGCAAGTATTTGTTTGAAAACAGAGACATGGGGAAAAGAAGAAGGATTAAAGAGATGAATAATAATATTGATGATACAACAGAAGCTGGTTTTTCAATTGTATAAATATTAGGAGAAGCCACCAAGGAACCTGCTGAAGCATATGAAGCTCAAGAAAAGCTAGTGGATGCATGGAGCAGCATCTATTATCCACCGCCATATTTCTCAGGCACAATTTATGAATGTTGGTAAGTTAATATGAAAAAATTCTTGCTTGCTAGAGGTTTATGGAATTTTGTTCAGGATGGAGTTAAGAAACTCTAGGATGAGGCAAAGGATGCACTTTCCTTGTACTACATCTAGCAAGCTCTGGATGATAATATCTTTTATGTAATTGCTGAAGCAAACACAGCTAGAGAAGCCTGGGAAAGTTTGAAGAGAAAGTTTGATGTAAGGGGAAGTTATATGGCTGAGTTATAGCCTGTTAAAATTTCAGCAGACAAATTTGCAGAAGCAGCAGAAGATGGTCAAATTATTTGTAAATCTTGCAATTGTGTTGATATTTCAAATGATGAAAATGATGTTGAAACTAAAGGTGAAAATGAGGTTGTTGTATGTGGTATAATAGCAACAGAGTTTGAAGAAGTTGAAAATTCTATTGATAAAGATGTTGATGCAACTTCAAATTTAGATGTCGCTCAAGTAAATGATGGAATGGTTAACATGTAGAATGTTGATGAAGATGATAAATTTCTCAAGTGTAAAGAGAACAAAGAAGTATTTGTGCAAGAAAATTCCTTGAAGGACACGTCGATGAAGATATTTAAAACATGTATTGAATGTGATGACTATGTAGACAGCACTGAAAATGTTGTAGAAGTCAAAGACAAAGATGGGCTTGAAATAAACTACAGTAGTTATGTTGCAGAAAATGAAGAGCATTTCACTCATCCATTTGGTGCTCATAAGGAAGCTAATAATGCTTCATGTGAAAAATACACTCATGAAAATGGTGTATCTGATGATAGAAAAAGTGCTGGTGATATTTTTGAAGAAAAATCTGCAAAGATATTGAATGGTGTAGATAAGGACAGAGAAAAGAGCAAGTTTTTTTGTAATAAATTGTTTGTTAGTGATTGTGCAGGTACAAAGAAAGAAAATGATGAAGTCTTGGGGTATAAGTCAAATATTGAAGGTGAAGCAACTGCTAGTGTAGCAGTTTGTTCTTTGAATATTCCAATGATGTATGTTGCTGATGACAATGATGAAGAAGGTGCAAATGAAGGAGCTAGTATCTGTGAAATTTTCCATGGAGAAGAAATGGTCAATGATGATCATAATGATAGGGTGAAGACTACGAGATTAGCAGTATGTGGAGCAACACCAAAAACTAAAAATGATAAAGTGCATTGTGTTGAAGTGCCTGAACCTGTTTATGAGTTTTTTGAAAATATTGATGATTTTAATTTTGTTGAAGAATTTGATAAGATTGTTGAAGATTGCACAGAAGTTGCAGTAAATGAAATAGATAAAGCACAAGAAAAAGGAATTTATAAAGATGTTGGAAATGTTGATGATTTGGTGATTGTAGAAGCAGTGATAGTGATAGAGTTGCATAATGATAACACTCAAAGTGTTGTATGTTCTGTTGTAGACAGAGGAACTGAAATGATGAATGATGTTCTTGATGAACAATTAAAATTTTTGGAAGAATGGCTTGAAAAGCCAAGATATGATGATAAAGATGAAATTCTTGTTGTGAATTCAGAAATGAAGAAAGTTGATTACCTTGTTGCAGCAACAAAGGAAGATTTGAATGAAGAGATAATGACAGCTCTCAGAGAAGAACAAAATGAAAAGAATCAATATGGTTCACAGTATGATAATTTGTATAATGTTGACAAAATGTTTGAATGTGCAAGTGAGAAACCAATGGAAGATGAAGAAGAATCCATTGAAAATGATATTGGAAATGATGAGTTTGATTTGAAAGAATAAAATTGCATCAAAGATGAATTGTCTGAAGAATCAGTTGAAAATATCTTCATGTCATGGACTCCAGAAGAAATTGGGCATTTAATGTGTCTACACAATGAAGATAGCTTGTGGGATCTTTGTATGCCCACGTTGCAGTATTCAGAAGAAAAGATTTGTATTGAAGTCCTTGGGATAAAGGACACTGAAATTTTGGAAGATGATAAGAAAATTCAAGAATGTTTTGCAATTGAAGTTGATCATAATGGGTTGATGGTAAATAAAAAAGTGAAGATGAAGAATCAAAAGTATGTTTGGTATAAAGTTTTGCGTTCTAATCCAAGTAATGATGAAGCCGAAGCTAAGAATGATGTAATTGAAATTATGATAAATGATTGGTTTGCAAAGGACAAGAAGAGTGAATGCAATGGTCTTGATGCTGAAATATTATATTTTGAGGAGAACAAGTATCATGGAGTTGTTGAACAAAAGGAGTTCAAATTGTTAAGATACAAAGTCAAGATGAAGAAATGGCTGAAGCCACAAATGAAGGAAGAGCTGAAGAAGATCAAGGTAAAGATGAAGATAAAACAGAAAACAAAGTTTGCATATTTCAAACTTTGGAGTCGAAATAAACAGAAATGATTCCCATGTATGTTCCAACAAAGAATGTGAACAAATTTTTGAAGTTGTTTTGATACTGATGTAAGCCTTGCTGAGACTTGGACTAGTAGGCATTGTAGTTGAAATGTTGTTTTGTAAAAACTGTAGTTGTTTGTGTTTGATGTATTTGGGTATAGTAATTAAGGGGAGAATGTTGGAAGTAGTTAATTACTCCACCACCCAAATCAAGTACCCGCTGAAATGCTGAAAAGGCAACGCTGTTCAGATCACTAAATGCTAGATTTCTGAAATGTCAATCACCGCCTAGATTTGTGGCCGCCACACTCATGAAGAGTTGCAGCATCGCCACACCGTTTTGTTTTTTTCCATGATGTCAAAGTTTCAAAGGGACAGCACACCATATCAATTTCTAAGGAAGCAGTTGCAACCTCTATCACAACTCATGAAATAATTATAGGGCAGAGCATTACATTGTTTTTGAAAACCAAATTTTTGAAGAGCCATTCACTGACCTATTCGAGCCGATCAGATTGTTGAAGGAGCGTTCACCTTTCCTGTTGCAGCTCATGAAAGGACAGAAAGTTAATTAAATTCTGACAAACATCAAATTAATAAAGCATGAAATCCATCTTAATGTGCCAGCAGATGCATCTAATTTTCTCAAGAGGTAGCACAGATTTCAATTCTATCAGACTGTAACTGTAACAGAGCATTTGCAAAGAAGTGCATTTTTGTATTGTGAAGGGTCTAGTAGCAGTTAATGACCGACTTAGCAAAATATCCTATAAATACCTAGCTTGTAATCATGTTTGGACAGATAGAGATGTAGATTAATATACAGAGTTGAACTCTGAAATTTACTGTGTTATTTTTGTGTTTACTCTATTCTTGACTTAGAAAACTCAGTTTTATTTCTTGATGTGAGTTTGCTATAGTAGCCAGAGTTCATTTGTGTGAATGATGTTTATTTATTCAGTAGAATGTTTGTGATAATTTTATGGATGCAAGGTTCATTTGAAACTTGTTAAAAAGTTAGCTGTGTGTGAGATGTGCGCGTCCCGTAGGTGACGTCAGCATCCACAGCTAGCTGAAACAAGCGTATAGAGTGTTGCTGTCTGTAATAGCGAGCTGCAACACAATCTTGGAAGTGATGATAGCAATAGCAGCCGTGCTGCAACAATCCTGTACGTGTTGAGGTTGTTAGTTTGAGCTCTGTCAGTAAAGTTGTACATTCCTGTGAACAACTGTACATTGTTGAGAAGAGTTGAACATTGACTGTAAGTGGTTTTCTGAGTTGTACATGAAGTCTCAAGTGCTGCTAAGGAAAGGAGCGGCACTCCCCTACCTTCCCCATAGTGGTATCAGAGATGAGTGTTTATTATTTCTGTTTGTTGGTCCTGTACTCACTTCGTGAATGAGCTGTATGACTGTATGGTGAACTGTTAGTATTTGGTTCAGAAATTTTGTTGTGGAGTATTAGTCCAGCGCCCTTTTCCTGCTACAAAGAAAGAGTAGAAGTAAGTTTGGTTTGTATGTTCAGCTATGTATTGGTAAGAGCTCTTGTTCTCCCTCAAATAAAGGTTGAGTCATCATTTGGTAGCTGAAGGATGAAACAAGTGCCTCTTGTCTCATCTATATGTTGGTTAAAATGTGCAAGCTTGGTCGTGGCTTTTGTAAAGAGATGAAAGTGTTAGAGTCTGTGGATGAAGTTGACTCTGTGAGTGTTCTCTCATATAGAGGTTGATAAATTGAAAGGAAGATATCCTTCTTAGTTGAGAGCTCCCATATAGTTTAGTGGTAGAGCAGTTTGAATTCCAATGTTTTGGAAGTTTTCTTGGTTTGAATTAAAGCCATTTTGCGTGAAAGAGGATTAGGAGGACGTATCCAAAAGAAATTTAAATTATGTGCAAGTATTTTTTTTGAAAACAAAGACATGGGGAAAAGAAGAAGGATTAAAGAGATGAAGAATAATATTGATGATACAAGAAAAGCTGGTTTTTCAATTGTAGAAATAATAGGAGAAGCCACCGAGGAACCTACTAAAGTAGATGAAGCTCAAGAAAAGCTAGTGGATTAATGGAGCAGCATCTATTATCCACTGCCATATTTCTCAGGTACAATTTATGAATGTTGGTTAGTTAATATGAAAAATTTCTTGCATGCTAGAGGTTTATGGAATTTTGTTGAGGATGGAGTTAAGAAACTCCAGGATGAGGCAAAGGATGCACTTGCCTTGTACTACATCTAGAAAGCTCTGGATGATAATATCTTTTATGTAATTGCTGAAGCAAACATAGCTAGAGATTCCTGGGAAAGTTTGAAGAGAAAGTTTGATGTAAGGGGAAGTTATATGGCTGAGTTACAACCTGTTAACATTTCAGTAGACAAATTTGCAGAAGCAGCAGAAGATAGTCAAATTATTTATAAATCTTGCAATTGTGTTGATATATCAAATGATGAAAATGATGTTGAAACTAAAGGTGAAAATGAGGTTGTTGTATGTGGTATAACAACAATAGAGTTTGAAGAAGTTGAAAATTCTATTGATAAAGATGTTGATGTAGTTTCAAATTTAGATGTCGCTGAAGTAAATGATGGAATGGTTAACATGCAGAATGTTGATGAAGATGATAAATTTCTCAAGTGTAAAGAGAACAAAGAAGTATTTGTGCAAGAAAATTTCTTTGAAGGACACGTCGATGAAGATATTTAAAACATGTATTCAATGTGATGACTATGTAGACAGCACTGAAAATGTTGTAGAAGTCAAAGACAAAGATGGGCTTGAAATCAACTACAGTAGTTATGTTGCAGAAAATGAAGAGTATTTCACTCATCCATTTGGTGCTCATAAGGAAGCTGATAATGCTTCATGTGAAAAATACAATCATGAAAATGGTGTATCTGATGATAGAAAAAGTGCTAGTGATATTTTTGAAGAAAAATGTGCAAAGATATTGAATGGTGCAGATAAGGATAGAGAAAAGAGAAAGTTTTTTGCTAATAAATTGTTTGTTAGTGATTGTGCAGGTACAAAGAAAGAAATTGATGAAGTCTTTGGGTATAAGTCAAATATTGAAGGTGAAACAACTACCACTGTAGCAGTTTGTTCTTTGAATATTCCAATCATGTATGTTGCTAATGACAACGATGAAGAAGGTGCAAATAAAGGAGCCAGTATCTATGAAATTTTCCATGGAGAAGAAATGGTCAATGATGATCATAACGATAGGGTGAAGACTGCCATATCAGCAGTATGTGGAGCAACACCAAAAGCTAAAATGATAAAGTTCACTGTGTTGAAGTGCCTGAACCTGTTTATGAGTTTTTTGAAAATATTGATGATTTTAATTTTGTTGAAGAATTTGATAAGATTGTTGAAGATTGCTAAGAAGTTACAGCAAATGAAATAGATAAAGCACAAGAAAAAGGAATTTATAAAGATGTTGGAAATGTTGATGATTTGGTGATTGCAGAAGCAGTGATAGTGATAGAGTTGCATAATGATAACACTCAAAGTGTTGTATGTTCTGTTGTAGATAGAGGAACTGAAATGATGAATGATGTTCTTGATGAACAATTGGAATTTTTGGAAGAATGGCTTGAAAATCCAAGATATGATGATAAAGATGAAAGTCTTGTTGTGAATTCAGAAATGAAAAAATTTGATTACCTTGTTGCAGCAACAGAGAAGATTTGAATGAAGAGATAATGATAGCTCTCAGAGAAGAACAAAATGAAAAGAATCAATATGGTTCATAGTATGATAATTTGTATAATGTTGACAAAATGTTTGAATGTGCAAGTGAGAAACCAATGGAAGATGAAGAAGAATCCATTGAAAATGATATTGGAAATGATGAGTTTGATTTGAAAGAAGAAAATTGCATCAAAGATGAATTGGCTGAAGAATCAGTTGAAAGGATCTTCATGTCATGGAGTCCAGAAGAAATTGGGCATTTAATGTGTCTACACAATGAAGATAGCTTGTGGGATCTTTGTATGCCCACGTTGCAGAATTCAGAAGAAAAGATTTGGATTGAATTCCTTAGGATAAAGGACATTGAAATTTTGAATGATGATAAGCAAATTAAAGAATGTTTTGCAGTTGAAGTTGATCATAATGGATTGATGGTAAATAAAAAAGTGAATATGAAGAATCAAATGTATCTTTGGTATAAAGTTTTGCGTTCTAAGCCAAGTAACGATGAAGCCGAAGCTAAGAATGATGTAATTGAAATTATGATAAATGATTGGTTTGCAAAGCCCAAGAAGAGTGAATGCAATGGTCTTGATGCTGAAACATTATATTTTGAGGACAATAAGTATCATGGAGTTGCTGAACAAAAGGAGTTCAAATTGTTAAGATACAAAGTCAAGATGAAGAAATGGATGAAGCCACAAATGAAGCAAGAGCTGAAGAAGATCAAGGTAAAGATGAAGATAAAATAGGAAACAAAGTTTGCATATTTCAAAGTTTGGATTCGAAATAAACAGAAATGATTCCCACATATGTTCCAACAAAGAATGTGAACAAATTTTTGAAGTTGTTTTGATACTGATGTTAGCCTTGCTGAGACTTAGACCAGTAGGCATTGTAGTTGAAATGTTGTTTTGTAAAAACTGTAGTTGCTTGTGTTTGATGTATTTGGGTGTAGTAATTAAGGGGGAGAATGTTGGAAGTAGTTAATTACTCCACCGCCCAAATCAAGTACCCGCTGAAATGCTGAAAAGGAAACGTTGTTCATATCGCTAAATGCTATATTTCTGAAATGTCAATTACTGCCTAGATTTGTGGCCGCCACACTCATGAAGATTTGCAGCATCGCCACACCGTTTTGTTTTTTTCCATGATGTCAAAGTTTCAAAGGGACAGCACACCATATCAATTTCTAAAGAAGCAGTTACAGCCTCTGTTATAGCTCATGAAATAATTATCGGGCAGTGCATTACATTGTTTTTGAAAAGCAAATTTTTGAAGAGCCATTCACTGACCTGTTCGAGCTGATCAGATTGTTGAAGGAGCATTCACCATTCTTGTTGCAGCTCATGAAAGAATAGAAAGTTAATTAAATTTTGACAGACATCAAATTAATAAAGCATGAAAAGCCATCTTAATGTGCCAGCAGACACATCTAATTTTCTCAAGGGGTAGCGTAGATTTCAATTCTGTCAGACTGTAACTGTAACAGAGCATTTGCAAAGAAGTGTGTTTTTGTATTGTGAAGGGTCAAGTAGCAGTTAATGACTGACTTAGCTAAATATCATATAAATACCTAGCTTGAAATCATGTTTGGATAGACAGAGATGTAGATTAATATACAGAGTTGAACTCTGAAATTTGCTGTGTTATTTTTGTGTTTACTCTGTTCTTGAGTTAGAAAACTCAGTTTTATTTCTTAATGTGACTTTGCTGAAGTAGCCGGAGTTCATTTGTGTGAATGATGTTTATTTATTCAGTAGAATGTTTGTGATAATTTTATGGATGCAGGGGTCATCTGAAACTTGTTTAAAAGTCATTTGTGTGTGAGTTGTGCGCATCCTGTACATGACATCAGCATTCACAGCTAGTTGAAACAAGCATATAGAGTGTTGCTGGCTGTAACAGCTAGCTGCAACACAATCTTGGAAGTGCCAGTAGCAGTAGCGGCCATGCTGCAACAATCCTGTATGTGCTAGGGTTATTAGTTTGAGCTTTGTTAGTAAAGCTGTACATTGCTGTGAACAACTGTACATTGTTGAGAAGAGCTGAACATTGACTGTAAGTGGTTTTTTGAGCTATACATGAAGTCTCAAGTGCTGCTAAGGAAAGGAGCGGCACTCCCATGCCTTCCCCATAGTGGTACCCGAGCTGAGTGTTTATGATTTCTATTTATTGGTCCTGTGATCACTTCGTGAATAAGCAGTATGACTGTATAATGAACTGTTAGTATTTGGTTTGGAAATTTTGTTGTTGAGTATTACTCCAGTGCCCTTTTCCTACTACGAAGAAAGGGCATAAGTAAGTTTGGTTTGTATGTTTAGCTATGTATTGGTAAGAACTCTTGTTCTCCCTTAAATAAAGGTTGAGTCATCATTTGGTAGCTGAAGGATGAAACAAGTGTCTCTTGTCTCATCTGTATGTTGGTTAAAATGTGCAAGCTTGGTCATGGCTTGTGTAAAGAGATGAAAGTTTTAGAGACTATGGATGAAGTTGACTCTGTGAGTGTTCTCTCAGATAGAGGTTGATAAATTGAAAGGAAGATATCCTTCTTGGTTGAGAGCTCCCATATAGTTTAGTGGTAGAGCAGTTTGAATTCCAATGTTTTGGAAGTTTGCTTGGTTTGAATTAAAGCCATTTTGCGTGAAAGAGGATTAGGAGGACGTATCCAAAAGAAATTTAAATTATGTGCAATTATTTTTTTGAAAATAGAGACATGGGGAAAACAAGAAGGATTAAAGAGATGAAGAATAATATTGCTGATACAACAGAAGCTGGTTTTTCAATTGTACAAATAATAGGAGAAGCCACCGAGGAACCTGTTGAAGTAGATGAAGTTCAAGAAAAGCTAGTGGATGCAAGGAGAAGCATCTATTATCCACCGCCATATTTCTCAGGTACAATTTATGAATGTTGGTCAGTTAGTATGAAAAATTTCTTGTATGCTAGAGGTTTATGGAATTTTGTCGAGGATGGAGTTAAGAAACTCCAAGATGAGGGAAAGGATGCACTTTCCTTGTACTACATCTAGCAAGCCCTGGATGATAATATATTTTATGTAATTGCTGAAGCAAACACAGCTAGAGAAGCCTGGGAAAGTTTGAAGAGAAAGTCACATCCTCTTAACATTTCAGCAGACAAATTTGTAGAAGCAGTAGAAGATAGTCAAATTATTTGTAAAGCTTGCAATTGTGTTGATATATCAAATGATGAAAATGATGTTGAAACTAAAGGTGAAAATGAGGTTCTTGTATGTGGTATAACAGCAACAAAGTTTGAAGAAGTTGAAATTTCTATTGATAAAGATGTTGATGTAGTTTCAAATTTAGATGTCACCAAAGTACATGATGGAATGGTTAACATGCAGAATGTTGACGAAGATGATAAATTTCTCAAGTGTAAAGAGAACAACGAAGTATTTGTGCAAGAAAAGTCCTTGAAGGACACGCCGATGAAGATATTTAAAACATGTATTGAATGTGATGAGTGTGCAGACAGCACTGAAAATGTTGTAGAAGTCAAAGACAAAGATGGGCTTGAAATAAACTATAGTAGTTATGTTGCAGAAAATGAAGAGTATTTCACTCATCCATTTGGTGCTCATAAGTAAGCTGATAATGCTTCATGTGAAAAATACACTCATGAAAATGGTGTATTTGATGATAGAAAAAGTGCTGGTGATATTTTTGAAAAAAAATGTGCAAAGATATTGAATGGTGCAGATAAGGACAGAGAAAAGAGCAAGTTTTTTGCTAATAAATTGTTTGTTAGTGATTGTGTAGGTACAAACAAAGAAAATGATGAAGCCTTGGGGTATAAGTCAAATATTGAAGGTGAAGCAACTGCCAGTGTAGCAGTTTGTTCTTTGAATATTCCAATCATGTATGTTGATGATGACAACGATGAAGAAGGTGCAAATGAAGGAACCAGTATCTGTGAAATTTTCCATGGAGAAGAAATGGTCAATGATGATCATAATGATAGGGTGAAGACTTACATATCAGCAGTATGTGGAGTAACACCAAAAGCTAAAAATAATAAAGTGCACTGTGTTGAAGTGCCTGAACTTGTTTATGAGTTTTTTGAAAATATTGATGATTTTAATTTTGTTGAAGATTGCACAGAAGTTGCAGCAAATGAAATAGATAAAGCACAAGAAAAAGGAATTTATAAAGATGTTGAAAATGTTGATGATTTGGTGATTGCAGAAGCAGTGATAGTGATAGAGTTGCATAATGATAACACTCAAAGTGTTGTATGTTTTCTTGTAGACAGAGGAACTGACAATGATTGATGTTCTTGATGAACAATTAATTTTTTTGGAAGAATGGCTTGAAAATCCAAGATATGATGATAAAGATGAAAGTCTTGTTGTGAATTCAGAAATGAAGAAAGTTGATTACCGTGTTGCAACAACAGAGGAAGATTTGAATGAAGAGATAATGACAGCTCTCAGAGAAGAACAAAATGAAAAGAATCAATATGGTTCACAGTATGATAATTTGTATAATGTTGACAAAATCTTTGAATGTGCAAGTGAGAAACCAATGGAAGATGAAGAAGAATCCATTGAAAATGATATTGGAAATGATGAGTTTGATTTGAAAGAAGAAAATTGCATCAAAGATGAATTGGCTGAAGAATCAGTTGAAAAGATCGTCATGTCATGGAGTCCAGAAGAAATTGGGCATTTAATGTGTTTACACAATGAAGATAGCTTATGGGATCTTTGTATGCCCACATTGCAGTATTTAGAAGAAAAGATTTGGATTGAAGTCCTTGGGATAAAGGACACTGAAATTTTGAATGATGATAAGCAAATTCAAGAATGTTTTGCAATAGAAGTTGATCATAATGGATTGACGGTAAATAAAAAAGTGAAGATGAAGAATCAAAAGTATCTTTGGTATAAAGTTTTGCGTTCTAAGCTAAGTAATGATGAAGCCGAAGCTAAGAATGATGTAATTGAAATTATGATAAATGATTGGTTTGCAAAGGCCATGAAGAGTGAATGCAATGGTATTGATGCTGAAATATTATATTTTGAGGAGAACAAGTATCATGGAGTTGCTGAACAAAAGGAGTTCAGATTGTTAAGATACAAAGTCAAGATGAAGAAATGGCTGAAGCGACAAATGAAGCAAGAGCTGAAGAATATCAAGGTAAAGAAGAAGATAAAACATAAAATGAAGTTTGCATATTTCAAAGTTTGGAGTCGAAAGAAACAGAAATGATTCCCATGTACGTTCCAACAAAGAATGTGAACAAATTTTTGAAGTTGTTTTGATACTGATGTAAGCCTTGTTGAGACTTAGACCAGCAGGCATTGTAGTTGAAATGTTGTTTTGTAAAAACTGTAGTTGTTTGTGTTTGATGTATTTGGGTGTAGTAATTAAGGGATAGAATGTTGGAAGTAGTTAATTACTCCACCGCCCAAATCAAGTACCCGCTGAAACGATGGAAAGGCAACGATATTTAGATCGCTAAAGGCCAGATTTTTGAAAAGTCAATCACCACGCAAATTTGTGGCCACTGCACTCCTAAAGAGTTGTAACATCACCACACTGCCACACCATTATTTTTTTTGCCACGTTGTCAAAGTTTCAAAGGGATAGCACACCATATCAATTTCTGAAGAGGCAGTTGCAGCCTCTGTCACAACTCATGAAATAATTATCAAGCAGAGCATTACATTGTTTTTGAAAACCAAATTTTTGAAGAGCCATTCACGGACCTATTCGAGCCGATCAGATTGTTGAAGGAGCTTTCACTGTTCCTGTTGCAGCTCATGAAAGGGCAGAAAATTAATTAAATTCTGACAGACATCAAATTAATAAAGCATGCAAAGCCATCTTAATGTGCCAGCAGACGCATCTAATTTTCTCAAGAGGTAGCGCAAATTTCAATTCTGTCATACTGTAACTGTAACAAAGCATTTGCAAATAAGTGTGTTTTTGTATTGTGAAGGGTCAAGTAGCAGTTAATGACCGACTTAGCTAAATATCCTATAAATACCTAACTTGTAATCATGTTTGGACAGACAGAGATGTAGATTAATATACAGAGTTGAACTCTAAAATTTACTGTGTTATTTTTGTGTTTAGTCTGTTCTTGAGTTAGAAAACTCAGTTTTATTTCTTGATGTGAGTTTGTTGTAGCAGCCAGATTTTATTTGTGTGAATGATGTTTTTTTATTTAGTAGAATGTTTGTGATAATTTTATGGACGCAGGGGTCATCTGAAACTTGTTAAAAAGTCATATGTGTGTGAGTTGTGCGCATGCTGTAGGTGACGTCAGCATTCACAGCTAGTTGAAAAAAGTGTATAGAGTGTTGCTGGTTGTAACAGCTAGCTGCAACACAATCTTGGAAGTGCCGATAGTAGTAGTAGCCATGCTGCAACAATCCTGTACGTGCTGGGGTTGTTAGTTTGAGCTCTGTCAGTAAAGTTGTACATTGCTGTGAACAGTTGTACATTGTTGAGAAGAGATGAACATTGAATATAAGTGGTTTTTTTAGCTGTACGTGAAGTCTCAAGTGCTGCTAAGGAAAGGAGCGACACTCCCCTGCCTTCCCCACACGTTGTTTCTTCGACACTCAAATCATTCAGTTAGACAGATGTCAGAGCTTTGTTTTCTTCAGGAGGAGCTGTTTTTATTTTTCAGTGGGCGAAAATATGCAGACTGGTGTAGTGGCTCTGGCAGCACAGATGGAAAAATGCAAATCGAGGTCCCTATCAGATCAATGGCCAAGGTCTTGGACTCTGGAACGGGTTTTTCTGACCACCGAACGTAAACTCGACTCTATATTCTAAAACCATGGATCAGATGAGATTTCATAACTAACATTTTAATAATATAAAACTAATTCAGTAAAAATATCTATTTGATCCATGAGTCGATCTGATATGAATGTATTTGTTGATTTGTACCAAAATATTGAGCTAACATATGTTCATCTAGTTAAGATTTGTTGTAGCTATGCCAATTTAATTCCCAAAACAACAAAATTGTTAGAATTTCGTAGAGTGTTTTTCAGAAGTCTTCAATGGAGCGATGCTATTGGAAGTGGGAAGTTGCCAGATATTCTGCCATTTATCTTGGATACTCTTATCCTTTCATAGTTTGAATTAATTAAAAAAAATTGGAAGTGAATTCAGTCAAATGATGATCTTTATTTTTAAATCAGGAACCACCCAACATATTCTTTGTCACTTGCCATGCTCTTTCTTAAAAAAAACTAAAATTCTATAAAGAATGGTTCCAAAGATCCACATACAACGCCAAACAATTGATTATTTTGGGAAACCTCTCACATTCCGCCTAATTGAGTCCATTCCCCCAAAAAATGATTATTTTGGAAAACCTCTCACATTACGCCTAATTGATACCATTCCTAACAAAATCCATGTTTTATATTTTAATTCATGTCCATTTCCTCAAAATATACACCATAAAATGACCTCCCAGACCGTCATTTCTAGAAAATCTGGCAGCACATTTGATTCTTTGTGTATGGAGGACGTTGTTGGAACTTCCATATTTTAAGTGTGAGTTCTTATCTTTTATTTTTTTGACACTCATCCCTCGGGCAGTCTCCTTTCAATGATTTTGAATCCTAAATTGGCACTCTGTGATATTTTTGCTTAACCCTTGACATTGCTATGTTTATATTTGTGAGATATATCTCACATGTAGAGAGTGTAAGAGATCCATATTATTTATATGTCGAAGTAATAATGTGAAAAAATTGTCGAGTTTATAGAATAGAAGATAAATTGCTAAACACTTAAATTTCTTGGCGGATTTGTTCTTCTAAAACTCTAAATATACCAAGCTTTATAACAATTTTTTTAAACATGTGCTATGTTTTGCAGGTATTGAACTCACCTTATCTCAAAGGAATTCCCTCCAATCAGAAGGTAAACTGAATTTCCTTCCTTTAGTTACTACTGTAGAGTCATAAACATCATTCAATTATATGAATTATTTCATCGTAAAGTAATATTCAACCTCATCAATGAAATGCTCCGCAAAATTAGAGAAAAAGAACCTTCAACATCATCAATGAAATGCTCCACAAAATCAGAGAAAAAGAACCTTCAACATCATCAATGAAATGCTCCGCAAAATTAGAGAAAAAGAACCTTGCTACTGACAAACAACACATCGTTCTCATTTATTTCAGTATATTTCCCCTTGTTATGTAAGTCTTTGTATTCACTATAGTGTTATGGTTCTTCTGTAATAGAATTTGATGGGGAGTTCATATTCAGTTAGAATGATTTTAAAATGACGTCTGAAGAAACTGAATTTAAAGTAAAATTTTCATCTAATATTCCATATATTTCATGATGACCTTATAGGATGTTAAATTTTCCAAGATGGGTGAGGAGATAACGCGAGCTATGACCTCCGGAGTAGGGGATTGCCTCGTTCCTATACAGTGTACTCTCCATGTAGTTGATCCCACATAATGAGTATTACCAATGCACATATTAGAGTGCATTGTTAATAATCTTATTTCTTATGTCATTTTAATTAAACCTGATATTACCAGGAACTTTCAGGAAGGAATAATAGTGTAGTGGTTTATCTACTTCATGAGTATTTAAAAGTTGTCCAATAATGGTATATAGATTAATTTCTCTATCTTCATGGAGGTTTTTGGATTCCAAGAAGATAGAGAAATTTTTATTGCTTCCATGCTTAAGCTTTTCACTTTCTCATAAATATTATCCAAGGTTTTTCGGTTCCAAGAAGATAGATGAAATTTTATAATATTGAGCTTCTCTTAGATGAAATTGTATCTGCTACTACGTTACCTGGGGGCACTACAATGAATGAGGGTTTCCATGAAAAAAGGTCGTTCAACAATTAAAGCTAAGCATCCATATTGTGCATCCCAAGGCTTGATTGATCCTAAAATCATGGTGTAAACAAAATAATGTATAATTTTGACACATCCATTTGACATGTCACTTATCAATAACCACATCATGCAAGAAGTGTGCAAGAACCAAAGTAGCCTAGTCATTTTCAACTATTTGTAGGCTAACTTGCTTTGAGTGTATCATGACATTGGTATAAACCCATAATTAGTCGAGAATAAATTTAATGGATGACATGACAAATGAATGACATTTACTTTTTATGGTGGCAAAGGAATCCAAAGAGCACCACCTTAATCAACTTGCTTAGGTTTTCAAATCATAATACCTATTCTTTTTTGCATGCATGCTTTTCATCTAGGTTTTCATTTTCCTAGATTTCTTCTTATCGCAATACATGTTAGCAATGTTGGGGACATTGCCACGTCATGGCTCTTGTTATTAATATAGAGTTGTATACAAAATATTATAAATAAATAATTTTACAATTTATTTATTTTTTTAATTATTATTATTTGTCTATTAACATTTAATGATAATTAAATTAATAATAAATTTATTTAAAAAATATTTTTTTAATATTTTTATTTATCTATTTTATTCATGTTTAGAAATTATTCAATTTTGTTTTTCAAATATGTTTTTTTAATTATTGTTTAAATTTTTTTTTAAACAATATTTTAAATTTTTTTATATGTGATTATAATGTTTTTATTTTTATAGAATACATGTAGAAGTATAAATATGAGGTGAGTGGATTTCAAATGATTATAGAGTACATGACTTATTCCAAAATCAATGTAATTATAAAACTAAGTAAGTGGCTTTGAAAGTATAAAAGAAAGGTAGTGTTCTTTTATTAAAATAAACAATATTAAATTTTAAAATAAAAAATATAATTGTAATTTATATTTATATTAAAATGTTTAAAAGGGTTGGTTTTAGTGGTGAGGAATGAATAGTTTTTTTTTACTAGCATAGGTTTAATCTTTGAGGGATTTTCTTAAAGCTATGGGGTCATGTAGAAGGAATGCTTAAAAGTATGGTTTCACTTAGAGAGATTATATAAATGATTTCATGACCTGTGCACACATAAATGAATCAAAACCCACCCCATATCCTTCTGAATTAAAAGGGGTGGTAGCTGCAGGGTTGTGTTTTTCTTGACCCCGATCCTATGGAATATCGATATGTTGAATAAGGTCAAGTTGTTCCACATCACGAGATCCAAACATACTCCCCTAACGATGTATTATATTCCATAGGTATACAAAGGTTCTAACACCTTATTTATACCTAACCAAGGTATGGGTGAAGCGTAATACAAATGTCATTAAACAGGATAGGAGCCACATGAAATTCCTTTAATGATACATGAAGGAAAATTGATACTGGCCCGTCTCTTAGGTCCCCTCTTATTATGATATAGAGTTTGCAAAGTACTTTAATGACACATGAAGGAACATTGACACTCCCCCATCTCTTAGGTCCCCTCTTCTTATGATATAGAGTTTGCAAAGTACTTTAATGACACATGAAGGAACATTGACACTCCCCCATCTCTTAGGTCCCCTCTTCTTATGATATACAATCTGAAATGTGCATTCCTTTAGGTGCATTTTTCTTATGATATAAACTTTGTAGTTTGAACAATATTTAACTCCAAATCATATATTTAAACATAAAAAAACCTTGTTGCACCTTATCCTTGAACCCCAAGTTCTTTGGTAAGGTCATGATTTTATATCCATGATCCAAAACATGGTCTAAAATCAAATGTTCTTATTATGTCATATTTGTTAAATCATTGACTTGTTCACAATATAAAGAAGATATAGATGTAGTTTCATCCATAAACTAAAATATTGCATAATGTATTCATTATTTGGAAAATAAATCATGACCTACACTTAATAATTATAGTAATTGATCTCAATTTTAATACTTGTATTATTAATATTTCAAATGATAAGGAAAACAATCTACATGGAGAAATTATACAATAGTTTATAACCCTTCCCATACGAATAAGCCCGATCTCAATTTTAATCCTTACATTATTAATATTTCAAATGATAAGGAAAACAATGTATATGGAAAAATTATACAATAATTTATGACCCTTCCCATACGAATAAGCCCAAAACCATGGATCAAACAATAAATCTCCTATTATCCATAATTAATGAATACATTCATCTTACACCAATCACCTTTGAAATAGTACACACATTCTAGTCATTAAAAAAAGATTGACATGTAAACCTTTGAACATGGTTTAAAGCACTATGCATATTCTCTTAAATCCAAACTTTTAAAGTAAACCATAAATCAATGATTTTAGTCCATATGTCATTTATTTCATAATAAATAGCCATTGCTTTCATCATTATTCATATCAATATTGTCATCTTTAAAATAATACACATTTTATTCATTTAAAAAAAAAATTTGACATGTAAACCTCTAAACATGGCTTAAAACACTATGCATCGTCTCTTAAATCCAAACTTGCAAAGTAAACCATAAATCAATGATTTTAGTCCATATGTCATTGATTTCATAATATAATAAATATCCATTGCTTTCATCATAATTCAGATCAATATTGTTTCATTTGGTTAGGATCAATATTGTGTCATTCCTGCTTTGATCATAATTCAGATCAATATTGTTTCATTTAGTTAGGATCAATATTGTGTCATTCCTTCGTTCATTAGGTTATGACAAAATGGTGGATGTGTCGCATGAGAAGGTGTTCAACAAATCGATATTCAAGTACTCGAGTTTCTAGTGGCAAGTTTGTTACTTAAAATCACTGAGTTTTACAAATTCTCATGATATAAAAAATTATTTAAGCTGGGCATTGAATCAAGAATATTGGTTATGGAATGAGGCACAACCCAACATTAATGCTGAAAAAACGAATGGATTCAATCCCCACAAACATCCGACGTTATCATCATTCATGAACATTCTTCGACAGTTTCCACCGAAGCAATTGACCACACATTAGTTTAAAGAAAAATAGCACATTTAGACAATTTTAATGCGCATCCTCACAACCAATTCCAAAACACTCATGACCAACTGTTCTCAGAAAAGAATGAAGTTTAATTTGAAAGTAACGGTGGTGGTCATCGAGCATAGTTCTAGTCTTTCAACTGGAAAAAGGGCCTTTCGAATCTGTTCAAGGGTGCTAAGGAGAGAAGAAATGAGCAAGGGTATAGCCATTGTGCTGGGAACTACTGAACGGAGTCAATATTCTAGTGCACACCGCGAAAATATGAAAACAAATGAGAAAATATTATGAAGAAAACTTTCTATGGCATGGGATAGAGAAATCAAATCCATTCTCAAGTATGCTAGATAAATAAAAAAATTAATTACTAAGGTATATTTAAATGTTCTAAGATGACTACCATTGAGTGATCAATCAAAAACTTGTTTCTACAATTTGTCCTCAACAACAAAGAGATATACAAGCATAATATATTAAATGTTAGAATTCAATATAGCATATTCCATTAAACATGTATAAATATTCATAATTTCACATGAAATTGAACCAGAAATGGATATTTCTATTAAAATAAAACAAAGATACAATGTGACAACCTCTGTTGGCACCTCAGAGGAACCGAGAAACCGAGTCCCTCTGCCTGGGCCTCCACCACTTCAATCCTCCACAATAAGGAAAGCTCACAAAGGCAATGGAAAGCTTCGGAAATGAACACAATGGATTTCTCAAAGGGCAAAGAGATGTAGAGTCAAGCACATAGTAATGAGGCCAAATTTTGCTATAGTCTCTTTACTCTCCAAGTTGCTCCTCTAATGATTCACAATGACTCTATATATAGCCCTCCAATGGGAGATGGAGGGTCGAAACATAGCGTTTCTCGGCATATGGAGGGACAAGGATCGAGCAATTCATTACTCGATGGGGAAAACTCCAAATATTATTTGTTTTTGAGGACAAAACCCAATATTTATCAATGACAGTGGTGTAAAATATGTATACACGAGCTATAAACTGGTGACCTGCATATGTCTTCAAAGTGTTTTTTATAGGGTTTTACTGGAGTATCAGGGATAAAGTATAAGGTATCTCAAATCATGCTATAACATATCTCCCCTAATGTGTGAGGTAAGACGGGTACACAATGGTCATAATACATTATAATGTTCCCAGGAGTGGGGTAGTGAAGAACCATGTGGAATAACTAGCCACTCATTAGTATAATACAATGACAACTCTCTACATATGAATATAGATCTGGAGTTTATATAGGACTCCAAGATACATATCAATACAATGGTCATGAATAGGCATAATAGACAGATGCCACAAGTGGTCATAACCAGATACAATACACAGTGGAGTATGGTCTCCATAGTGAATGAAGACATATGGTATATAGTAAGGTACACTACTTTGGTATGATAACTGGAATCCCACAAGTACTATCACAGTCAAGGAAGTAGCATATATGAAATGCTACCATACTTTGAGGTCTTCTATACAAATTGTCAATGGTACATGTCCCATCACGTGAATAAAGTTGTTGAGGTTGAAGATGATGAAACATCATCTGATTACCGGTCATTAATGCATATCATTAACAAATGTGAGATATCCCACGGATAATGATTGGTGTCAAGGTATTGAGTGCATTCAAAAGGTGTGAATAGATATGTTCAGGTCGAACAATTGAAAAAATATATCAACCAAGAGACATTGATGTATTACCAAATATTTCGATGGCAAGAGAACTTGCCACTAATGGCTGCAAGTCTCAAGGTACTCAATCGACTCTATATCCCAATTCCAAAATAAATGATCATATGTCGATGGAATGGAATCTGCTAGAAGGAGGGAATTCGGGCATATCACATCAACCAACATGAGGTACTCAACAAGGATCGATAATTTGGAAGAACTCAGACAAACAAAATGTACATGAACAAGTAACAATGTGCATGTCTCGCACATACCAGATGCAAGTAGAATGCGGAAAGGACCCTTTGAATAGCAACAAATGATGAAAACTACTGACAGAGGAGAGGAAACCAACAATAGGGTCTAATGGAATCCAAAGCATGACACAAATCCATATGTGTGAATATGTTTCTTGTAGTTGAACATAAGGGAAACCACTCAGACAACAATGAATGATGAGAAGTTATCTATTGAGTTCAGGGTCACCTACCAATAATGAAAGTAGGCCCACAATTCCAATTAGGACTACACCTCTATGATGTATCAGGAATGACCGACATGCAGAGTCAACATAACTAAGGAATGGATGAATCAGGCTAAATACTTCCTTAGAAAAAGAGAATGAGGAAGATGGAAACACTTAGGCATCATAGAATCAATGTGAAAATTGAGACAACTCCATGACACAAGAGGCATCGATAGAGGCTCCATAGTGATTAGAAGATTAACCAATCGATGGAGGAAGCTCTAAATAACAAGTACAAAAGCTCTAAATAACAAGTACAACTCCTAAGGACATGTTATAAACCAAACCAATGATGAAAGGACTCAAGAATGGTGCTCTGTTTAAGGGAAACAAAACAACTCCCAATATAAGACAATATCATTTCCCATCCATATTTTTAAGTTTTTTTTTTTTTTTGTCTTTTTCATATTAGAAAGATTGAAAAATAATAAAATATGCTTATAGTATAATAAAGAGGAAACGATTGTCGCAAGAAAGAAAACTAGTTCCAAGTAGTGGAGCATACCTATGCTGAATGCAAGGTAGCACATGCCGTGATAAGTACACTTGAGGGAATGTTTCCTCTCGAGTATGGGACAATCAAGATAGAAAGGATAAATAAGATTCTTTTCTTGGCTAGAATTTAGACAAGATCAATATATATGGCTTATAAAAGTGAAGCAGGGAGCTAACATTAAGCTAAATAAGGCAAGCAGATGCATTCTACTCATTTACAACTTGATAAAAAAATGGGTTTCCCTATGGGATATGGCCAATATAAGAGATAAAAAAGAACAAGAGGTTTTTGGTTGAAGGCATGGTGGAGATAAAAGGGACTCCTAGACCTAAGGACGACACTCAGCATGGGATCCACATGGAAAAACATGATCTAACTAGGGTACCCATGATCAAGGAATATCTATTGCTTACATAATGAAACTTCTTATAGCAATAGAATGGTTCAATGACATTAAGAAGAGGATTCATGTTGGAGTTTGTGCAACGTTATAAGTTATTCTTATTGTCATCCTTCGGGAGTTGAACTTGTTGTAATCATTCATACAAACCATAGAAATAACAATGTAAGGCTTGGGGTGAAAAGACGGCAATAAAAAAATAAAATAGCCATTATGAAATATACAATTATATTTCTCCCCCAAGTGAAGTCAGCCCCAGTTAAATTCTGGATGGGAAAACAACATAAATAGGAGGCTCCCCTCCTCATTATTTTACACAACAACACAAGCGAAGTTCGTAGTTTTCTGGGAGAGAGAGAAGTTTGCATATACTACAGAAGAAGAATATTTTTAGGGTTTCTATCTTTGGAAGTAATTTCCATATTTTCTCTTTCTTTATTGTACATTGTTATCAGAATTATCTTTGGAGACGAAGGTTGTTGGGTTTTCTCCCAATTGGGTTTCTGAGGATAAAAATACTCGTGTTATTGTTTTGTGCTTTGTCTATATTCTAGTGATCGTATTGATAAATTCAATTAATAAATAGTTCTATAAGCTTAAGAAAATTTTACATGGTATCAGAGCAGTGCTAGAAGAAGCCATTATTGGAACTTTGTCGAAAACTTATCAAAACTAAGGTTTCATATTTCAAGGTATTCACTCAACCCTTTGGTAGAAAAAGAGCCTTGGGAATTTCTCTCTAAGGAGGGTGCATCTTTTGGTGAGGACATAATTCAATTCTGAGAATTTTCAATTTTGACCTAATTCTGCAGCTGCATCAGAAATTAGGGTTTCCAGTTTTGACCTACTTTCTCCATAGTTTTGTCTCAAATATACCTCTACTCAACTCACCTCTCTAGGGTGGATTTATCTATGGAATTATTTTTCCAAATATCCAACTTTCATTTTTCACCTAGCCTCTACTGGGATCTTAGATCGAGATCTGCAGTCAAGATGATCAGCATGAAGATTGAAGATCTTCTGAAAGGAGCTCCCAAATTCATCCCCTGGAAGTCTATGGTTCTTATTATACTAGAATAAAATGGCCTATTACAGTTTGTAAAGGAAAATGTCCCAGAACCAGAAGTGGAAGAAAACAAACCTCGTTGGAGAAAGGATGATGCCAAAGCAAGGAGGATTTTAGTGGACATGGTTAAATATCACTTGGTTCCTCAGATCTCAAAAAAGACAATAGAGAGGAGGATATTCAAAACCATAAAGAAGTTATTTGAACACAGTAGCATCAATGCGACTCTCACATTGAGGAATCAACTGTCGAGTATGAAGATGACAAAGTCGAAGAATATTGCCTCATATTTCATGATGATCATTGAACTTTGAGACAAACTAAAGTCCAGTGGAGACAATATTGAAGAAAAGGATATCATTATGACCACCTTAAATGGCCTCCAACCATATTGGGAGTCTTTCATCCAAAATATAAGTGGTCGGACCAAGTTTCCCAAATTTGATAAGCTATGGGAAGAATGCACTCAAGAAGAAACAAGAATCACAACATGCCAAAGAATTTGTGGTTCCCAACCTGAGGAGAATCAAGAGTTCATATATAATGCCAATAAATTCAAGGGAAGGGGAATGAAGTCCTTTAATCACAAGCATCAAGATAAGAGATCAATTCCTCCCCATATCAGAAGAAACAAGAGAAGAAGGACTTATCTCATATACAGTGCTACAGGTGCAAGAAATACAGTCATTATGCCAGTAGCTGTCGAAGTTCAATCAAAAGGAAGCATGAAGCTTCAACTTCTCATATATAATAAGACCCTCCTCACAAGGAGGCATGGAAAGATGATCGTTTGTAGTTCTTCTTCTAAGAAATGATGTGAATATCCAGACTGTGATTATCTTCAAGCAAGCATATGAATATCAGTGGATGATATGACATTGGGATCCCACCCATAAAACTACAAAAGATTAGTATTTGATTTTACATGCTCTAGTAGATTAGATCTGGTTGTTTTTTAATATGTTTTACACAGATATACATTTCTAAATTTAGGTTGTTAAATATCATGTCATGCTGCACAACCCATCTAGGATGACAACTCCTTTATAATATACTGGAGTAGTACACACTCTTAATGGTATGCTATAATGGAGACCATAAGCATTCGAACAATGGCCTTACGTGTGTTATGTCGAAGCATTGACTAAAAGGTTTCCTACATTATTTTTAATAAATTGATTATGAAATATTACTAACCATTTGGCAGGATTTGACGTCTAGGTAATTTCATGATCTACAAGGACAATTGATCCCATTGGTACATGGATGGAACAAAAGTAGAAAGCCTCTAGAAGCATGTATTATCACTCTCAGACGCAGAATGATCTCATGCAGAGATTTGGTGATCAGAAGTGGAAATCTTCTATGAATGTGTTAAGGCCTAGAAAATCCCAGGTAACAACAGTAGGGATTCTCCCCAATAAATGTTCCCAATTAGGTTGTTATTTTTTGATATGGGGAATCCTTCTAGTTTAGAGTCCGGTTACTGTAGGTCAAGTAATGGTTTAATCTTTCTTTACCGGTTGCGGCTCGGTCCACTGTCTAAGTGTGTTTTTGGTGTTATTTTATGTATGATATGCAAGTGTCTGATCTAAGTACAATCGATAGAGACGTCAAAGAGTTCACAACGTGATGCGCAGGTTCTTACCTCTCGTCTTATTACCCCTTTTTCTACTAAATCATAAAAATATAACAACTATACTAAGCTAACTAATTCTATCTAACCTATCCCTAGGGAGCAAGATTATATTTAATGATGGGTAATGTACTATAAAACATGCATAAAGAATATTACAGATAGTTGTTCATAATTTAGAATACATGAATACACATAGAAATATAAACAGAGAGATAGCTCATTGTTTGTTAAAACATTCATCACTCAATATACTGCATAAGTTTCATAAAATAACAGAAAATCATTTATAACATGGAAGTAATTCATAAGTCAGAACGATCTCACAGTTTGTAGGATAAGCTAAAACAAAAATAATTCAGCATTCAACCAATCTACAATATGCATTTGAAACTTCACATCCCCTTATCCAGCCACAAAAAATAGCTTTCTTTATTATAAAAGGAAGTAGTTCTTACAATAAAATTCACAAAAAGATAGCATGGAAAAGCCCCTCCCCTTATCGACTTGATCTATACTTATACAATTTGAAATGTCTTTTGGTCTTCCTGCCCTTTGGGCTTCCTTTACAAATTAGTTACAAAAATGACTGTCTCCTAGTGAGTTCACTAATTTAGGGAAAACATAACTATTACAAAATATGTGTCAATAAAACAAACATTCTAAGTGGGCCTAGCCACCTCATTAATGAACTACTTCCATGTATTGGCATCTATCACTATTTCCTCAAACTCTGATGGCTCTAGAAATCTAATGGTGACCTCATGCTTGGCCACTTGAGATTTTATATTAGCCATGATGGATGGAATCAATCGAAGTTGATCTTCCAATAGATGGTTGCTTACTGCTACTAGGGTTATTACATTCTTAAACACTCTCTCATCTAAACTTTTGATTAGCCGAATTCCCAGTTCATCCTCCTTCCATCTGGCCTGCAATTGTTTCAAGTAGTCTTCATGCTCTGGTAATTGATCTAACCTATTCTTAGCAGATGTTTGGCACCAATTGTAAGTTGTAATCACCTTTCTACTGAACTCTATGCAACCGCCTTTAGTTCTCTGGGTTTCCCTTATCAGTTCTTCAGTAGCTTTATTCCCAAAGACTATCAGCTCATATTCCAGTTTCACTCTCTCGGAGTATTTGATCGGTGCATTTTCCAGAGGTTCCTTGGTTGTTTCCAACCAAGTCAAATGCCCTTGAAGGATTTCCAGGACATCATGGGTCTTATCTTTAAAATGGGAAGCTATACCTGAAATCTCTTCCAACCTAGCTTCCACTTGTCGGATCTTCAACATCTCATCTGTTATCTAGAGCTGCATCTGGTAAATTTTGTTTCTGAGCGTGAGGGCATGCATTTTCAATGGCTCTATATCTGTTCTCTACTCATTTTCCACCTTTAACAAAACCTCTAATGGATCATTTTATGCCTCCAATGCTGCTACTTGGGTTTCATACTGTTTTTCTTTTTGCTCAGCAGTAGTCTTCTACAGTTCCAATTCCGCAACCTTGTTTTCCAAATTTTATTTCTCCTTTCTTAACTCTTCATTGGATGATTTCAAACTGTCCTGTTCTTCTTCTAAAATTTGGTGTCCCTGTTGAAGCCTCTCAAAATCTGATAAGGTAGCTTCATATTTTCTTTTGGATTCTCTACCTACCTTTTCTTATTTCCTTAAAACTTCCTTCATTTCATCCATATTCCCCTTGTATTGCTCAGTGGTTTCTATAAGCATGTCGACATTGTGAACATTGGAATAGAAGCCTCTTGCTTTGGGTGTGCTTCTACATTACTCATGACCATCCTCTCTATCACTTTGGTCACTGGTGGCTGAGTCCCTACCTTCAAGGTTTTATCTGTCCTCCACGTAATGGATTTCGTTTTAGGATCAAGATGAATATCCTCCACGCATGCAACATCATATTGTTTAGATGGGGGATATGGTATCAGCCCCATTTCAGCTATGGGGACATGACCCCTAGTAAGGATGTTGCTGGATGTGCATGGAGAGTTCTCTGTATTATACTGAACAGGGCTTTGCTCCTAACCTCCACCAGCTACAACTTCTTCATTTTAATGATTTTGCCCCTCTATGGGATCTTCTGTATCTTGTATTCCTAGCTTAGGATTTGCAGCTTCTTCGGCAATAGCTTTTTGTAACTCTAAAATTTTATCCAAATAGCTTCTGCATTCTTTTGTTTGGCAGCTTATGCTTTATCCCTCTGTGCTTCCTCTGCCAACAATTTCTTTGCTCCTGCTGCGAGCCTGCGAGCACTTTCTTCTTGGGCCTTCTTTGCAGTTTCTTCTTTTCTTTCAATTGGTTTTGGGTTGTTGCTGCTACTTCCCTTCACCCCAGATGCCTTTCCCTTCAACTGCTTGATCACAACTGCCATTTTGTAGACATTCCTGAATACTTGCTCCTCTTTATCTATATAGTCTGCATATTCAAAATGCACCTTTCAGAGCTGCCTTGTGAGATGCCACCTTTCCTTGTGAATCATTTCGGTGAAATATTTTCTCTCCAAAATGGAAAATCTCCATTTCTTTAACGAACTCTGGAGCATTCTTGACTTTGTTGAACTTATAGCTCCCTTCGTAAAAAAGGTACTGGTGGGAAAACAACTTTCTTTATATTGAACAAATAGTTTCCAAAACCATCTAGAAATACTTGTCTAACTTCCTCCTTATGTACTATGTTGTCTATTGCATACATGGGAAGTAGTAAGGGTGCTTTGGTTCCCCCATACATTCTCATATATGTTCTTTCTTCTGTGAAAAGATAATCTCTGTATTCTTTTATGGATTCTACAGCTCCTTTTGACAGACATGGACAATATTCTAGAAAGATCAACTTATACAAGGGCGTTATGAATTCCTCACAAATCAACTGGTAATGGTTGTGATATTTATGGGCTCCCAGAAACTGATATGCAACGTATATAGGGGCTTTCCCCACTTTCCACACACAATTAAGCTTCTCAAACCTGTGTCTATAGAGTATACAATCTATCAAGAAAGATGACATAAAAAAATTCTGATTTGTTCTGTTTCAAACCCTCCTAGGCTGCCTTGAGACATTTGGACAAGTTTCTGGGAGCTATATCTGCCCAGTTAAAAATTGTTCCCTCCATCACTACATAATACATGAGGGGAATACAACCAAAATTATAGATCTTCCCATCAACCCTACCATACATCTTGCTTATTCTCCTAATTGTTTGTGTTTGAAGGTCTTCCCCTTGGCCACCATCATCTTTGTTGTGGTTGTATAGTTGAACTTCAGACTCTTGACCCACTCTGTTGTTACACTTATTTCCTTTTCCGGTAGACTATAGGATGCCGAAATGAATGCAGGTGCAAAAGATACAACATAATTTCCCTCCTCATCATTTATTATCATTCCTACTGTGTCAATTTGGGAAACATCCATCTAATGACCTATGTACAGGAAAAAATATCCGGCCTAGTTTCTATTTTGGTTAACCCATACCTCAAAATGTTATTGTACAAAGCTAGGTCTCCCAAACCAGCTTCTGGCACTTTTCTTTCAACCAACATGGGGTAGATCTGGCCCCACATGAGCTCGACCTCTGCTCTTGTAATCGCCTTAGTGTCTTCATACACTATTTCAGTTGTTACTATTGGTGAGACCTCAAAAAATTCCGTGTCAGAATCAGTCTCAGCAATTTTAAGCTTCTTCCTTCCTTTCTTCATCATGATTTATGCAGTAAATTGTACCTACAAAAAATGGCTCTGTCTTAGCATCCACATTTAAAATGATGATTACACAGGTAAGCCCACAAACAAATACATATGTATACATATCCCCCATAATAAAAAAACCTAAATTTGCCTTACTCTCTAAGTTTCATCCATTAGAACAGGCAATATGGGCACAGGTCAGTGTTACGGCTATGCACACTAACATCAGACACAGGAAACCTTGTTGAAACCTATGCGCTCTTCTTTTTTAGCGAAAAAATCCCCACTTAGTTCCATACATCCTTTCCCATAGGCGCAATATAGCTTCAATATTTCGGCGGAGATGCCCTAGGGTAAAACCAAGCCCGATATCCCACGACCGATACATATGAACTAGGGCTTTGAGAAAAACAAGGAGACCACAGCTCATACCAACACCCTTAGGTGAGCTGTCGATTGACCTCAGGCCGGCGAAAAAATTGACTCCTTGAAAACTCATCATAAACCTAGCCGACTGGGAGAAAAATGCTTCTGGACAAGCGTACCGGTTTTGCAGGTGGGTTGCTACTAGGGAAGCCTAAATTAAAATAGCCAAATACAAAGATATACGGGCTTAAAAACCCCCTTATTAACCAGGCCATGTCATAAACTAAACCACCTTGGAAATCAACGATGGACAACCTTTCAATCTTAACAGAATCAACCACTTGAAAAAAAAGAGGATTGAAAACGTACATGTCAGGTTCGAAGTTAGACACATGAGTGCAAGCAACTCGCGAGCACGTGTCACGTGAGCTCCACCAAGGAATCCGCATGAAAAATTCGAATGGGATAAAATGCTCGCCCACTACTCACCTTCTCTGTAAAATAAAATGGTAAAAAGACTTCGGACTTGGTAAATAAAAATATCTTATGAGGGTCTTAAATCATTAAAAACTTGCACTTACGGGACCATAACGCCGTTGGCACCAAGCGTTTTGGGTTGAAATAATAAGTTATCATGGGAAACGCTCTGACGTAGCGGCTCGAAAATACTAATCTACCCACAACTAATAGCCCACAGCTCCAAACTCTTCCAGTACCTTCCTCTACGACTCGGCCTTTAAAATCCTATCGATGAGGTTCATAAGATGAAAACCGCTGTAACGACTCCAAAATCTAAATAACCTCTGCAATGGTGGGTCCTTCCCAGCATCGTACATTAACACGAAATGCCTTTGTTGTAGTGGCTCAAAACTAGGAAACCATCAACTACAACGAATAGAGAATCACCTTTAATGATGGTCATAAAATGTAAAAGCTGAAAATCAAATTCAAAGCACTTTAAGGAGAAAACTAAGACTTTCAAAGGTGTCCTAAAAAATAGAAAGAAATTATTTTTTTGGGTAGTTGTTGCAACGACAACAGAATGTCGGTCTATCTGTTTCTTCCACAATATTTACTCAACCAACTTCTAATAGACAAAGGGAGTTATCCCTCAAAGACATGGATTCTATTCTACTATATATGATAGAAACCTGACGACACTGTTGTCGTGACTAGAAAAAACCAATTGAAGGATCCTTGATGAACTTGGACGTCACTAGAATGGATAATTACTTTCTAGTATAAATTTACATCCCCCAAGTTAGAACCTTCAGGAAAGAAGGAAACATTCGTGGGATATCACAAGTCTTCAAAGGATTACATAATATACATCCCAGGATCGATTCAAATCGAAGTCATGTAGGATGCAACCTTTGAAGAAGAAATGGCTATCTGAAAGGGAAGAGGATCATATATGGAGATCCATGATGATGAATAGATGATATCATCTCCCACTCCAAACATGAAGAGGGAGTATGAAGAAATTAATAAACCAACCAGTCCCATTGATCCAATTGAGCTAGATGATGCTCCCACAGATATGACAGTAAGCCAGAAAAGATCCAGATGGGAAAGATAGATTTTGCATAATGCAGAGGAGCATATATATATATATACAAGGCCAGATTTGTTTCCATAGGGTTCTCTCAGAAAGAGGGGGTCGATTATAATGAGACATTTTTTCTTGTGGATCAGTATACTTCCACCAGATTGATCATTGCTATTAATTCAGCAATGGGATTGAAGTTGTATTAGATGGATGTCAAGATAGTCTTTCTCAATGACATTGTTGATACATTGCTTCTTGGGATTAGAAGTATGATAAAGGAAAAATAATATTTTCCTATATCAAGGAAAATACACCATGGATATCATGAAGAGATTCGGAATGTTGGACTACACGTCCATAGATAGTCTGATGGATGCAATTTGAAGAAGATAAGATATTTTTCTTCAGATTCAAATTTGATCTATCCCACTATGTATCTCCAGTTGATTGGGTCCTTTATGTATCTGACGAATACCAGACCAGATATTTGTTTTGTTGTGAATTCTCTTAGTCAATTCATGTGCAAACTGAGGTAGATTCACTGGATTGCTGCAAAACATGTGCTCAGATACTTACATGGCACTATGGGATATGGTATACGATATGATTCTAAATGTGACTTGAAATTGAAAGGGTTTACAGACTCATATTGTGTCGGATTCTCTACTGATAGGAAGATTACTTGAGGATGTTGTTCCAGTCGAGGTTCTACAGTTATTTCCCAATGCAGTAGGAAGCAGAAGTTAGTAGCTCTCAGTACTACATAGGCCGAGTATATGTCTTCTAGTTCAACGACCCGAGAAGATGTTTGGCTTCGTAAAATTCTTGCATGATTGTTTGGAAAGATTCCAAAGCCAACCGTGATTCACTATGATAACCAAAGATATGACCATACTGCAAATGTTCTCACCAATCCTCTTCCCAGTGTGAAATTTTAATATTTTCACAGAATACTTGGAGTAGAAGAGAACGTATCCCTCCTTGAGAGGGAGAGTTGACTAAGAGACAATTACCATACACTTTCCCTTGTACCTCTTCTCATCCAGGTTCTCAACCATGTATGGGATAAATCCCATATGCAGATGAGATAGATTGATAGATGATGTTTGGGTTCACATAGGTGCCTCTGCTCATTCAGGTATGGGAGAAATCCCATTGGCAGATGAGTCAGATAGGTAGCAGATGGACATGTGATTGCATAGGTACCTCTACTCATTTAGGTTCTCATCCAAGTATGGTATTTCCCCATAGGAAAATGAGATGAACATGTAGTAGATGGTCGTGCACATGTGCTCATCCAGGATCTCTATCCATGTGTGAAAGTATTCCATCAACAATAGAGACAGATAGGTAGCATAATATTTTCTCTCAAGACATCCGGATAGAACAAATTCATAAGACAACCTTCAATACGTTTAGAGATGATAGAGAAAATATAGTTGTATAGATGAAACCCAGATGATGATGATGCTGATGAGGACCAAATAATACCTTCCTTGTTGAGAGGGAGTGTTGGAATTTTTTCAACTTCAGAAGATATTCTTTTTGTCCTCCTTCAGGAGTTTAACTTATTGTAGTCATTCACATGGTAAGGTAGGAACGGCTAGACATCAGACGTCTCAAACTTGATCGTACTCAGTCTACTCAAATCATGAGCTCCCAAAGTAGCCAACAAGGAATTCCTCTACACGGGACAATTCTGAAGAACCTCTAAAGTCAACATCACACAAAGAGTCTAGCCCAAATCCTCAACAATAGAATAGTGTTGAGTAGATCGATGATTGGGATAGTGCCTCGAACGCTTTAATACCCCTTTAGGAAGGCATGGTATACCTTCAGGCTTGTCAATGTAATGTGCAAGTGAATATCTTGAGGTGGAGGATATTTACTCATGGTAGGATGTGATGAACCATAATTGCGTGAATGGGTCACAATATGAACAATCGACGTCATGTTGATGTAACCATGACCTCCTTATGTGTCTTCTAGGTTTTGATTCCCACCATAAATACTTTTGGTAGCTAAGGTCCTCAAAGGCATATTTTGATGGCATGGAAGGGGATTAGTTAGCACAACTGGGCTCTGCATGATAAAAATAGAAGTGTCCTTGATTATAGGGCATAAATACGTAAGATGGTCTCCCCTAGAAATATTACAAGGGAATTTGACCTTTCATTCAGTTTTCTTGTCTCCCCCCAGTGTTCTCGTTATATTTGGCGTTCTTGTAGTCGACCTAGGTTCATATCCTTATTCGTCAATGAAACCCAAGATATCGACCCGATAGAGGAGGACCCCATCGAAAGAACCTACGATGCAGATGCAATCTCACCCGAGTTATCTAATTGGGAACTACCAAAACCAAGTTTCTGCAACTATGTGGCGATCTCTACTCATGCAGTACTTTATCAACTTTCTCGACCGAAGCCAAGGATTATACTTCTTATTCCTTGGTAATTCATTCAAGATAATAGTTTATTTACTTGTCGACGCATATTGCAGTATTTAACATAAAATTCCTATCACATATTCATTCTATAAGTGGTACGACACACACACACACACACACACACACACAGGTTTATTCATCGATGTTGTGCGACATATTCCAATCTACTTATTCACAACATGCATGCATTCGACATAAACATATTTACCAAAGACACAAAGAGACAACATTTAATGTGGAAACCCAACTGAGAAAAACAAAAAAATACACTCTTCATCTTGCATGAGAAATATGTTAGCACCTTTTGTCTTCGACTTATGTCTTCTCATTCTCTCTTGTTTTGGGTCTATATATTTCTTCTCTCCTTCACTCCACTTTTGATCCACATACAACATGTAAATATTCTCTAGATAAACCTCTCTCTTCTTCCTCTCTTATTCCTCTCTCAACCTAGACAGCAACTTAACCCCTAGGATGAACAACAAGAAATCAACCAACCAATGCCCCACACAACACAACTTGGGTTCCCCTTTTATAAGTTTCTACATGTCTTAATCAACCGACTCTTTTATTTTAGCCAACAAGCTATAATTTATATTTTCATACATTCAATTACAACTGACAATAGGCACTATCGACCTTAAAATACAATTATGCTTTATTACCAAAACCGTTCTTTATTCTAACTAACGCCTTACCCACAATCAACCAAACTATAATTTTCAACTGCTCTACTCTTCTTCTGTCATGGTTCCTTTTGTCACAGATGCTCTCATCACTGATATTTCCTTAACAACTACTTTTGTCACAGATTCTCTTGCATCGTGAACTATTCTTCCATCCAATGTCTTCTTTCGTCACAGCTCTTCTTCCGATCAAAATCTTTATTTTTCCAAACAAAATTATGGATGAATTCTTCGGAACTCCTTCCCAACGTTCTGATCGGTTCTCCCCAACATTATTCCTAACTCCTTCCCAACATTCTGATCGGTTCTCCCCAAAATTCTTCCTAACTCCTTCCCAACCTTCGTACATATAGAATTCTAGTCGAACTCCTTGTTGTACATTCGGTTCTACTAGTGGGTACCTTACATTTCTGTTGATTATGATCTTAGGCGCATCAACTAGCCTGTGTGATATAGAGTCTGGAAGCATGGTCATAGAACCCTATTCTTCATCTTCTTGTGATGGTGTGATTGCCTTCTTGTGGCTACTAGATCATTTCCTCGTCAACGTTCCAGGCAGGTCCGGTCGTAACCTAACTTCAGGAATGAAGGTTTCTTTCTCATATTATTCTACAACCATGGCCGATGATGGAACAAATGCAGTAGTGTCTTCCATAATGGGTGTAGGTGAAGGCATCTTGACACCTGATTCTACAACGATGCTTGTACTATATATAGACATGACCATACTCTACGAAAAATCGCCTCAGATATTACAATTGTATACATAATAGATCATCATACTCAGTCAAATGCAATAGAATGAGTGAAAATTTGGTGTAGAAATGATATCCCTTCACCTATTAAATTATACTTTCCTTCACACGAGTGGAAAATAAATGGAAAGGCGGTAGCGATTTCTGTCACATAGAGAAATCGTTCGAATCATTACGAGGAAACCAACAATCAAACTGTCAATTTGCCTGTCATTTCAATTGTATTTATTGCCCAATAATGATGAAAGTGACCAAAAAGTACACAGCTTAAATCTCACACATCCTCAAATTAACTACATCCAACTGTCTTTTTGCGACACAATTTAATCATGCAACAACTCTTCTATTCCCTTGACTGGGATTCAACCTTCAACACATTTTTTTCCTTTTGATAGACAGCGAGTCTTTGCCACCATTTTTCATCTTTGATAGAAAGATAGTCAGTCAACACTTTTTCTTTTTTCTGTGAAAGACAAGAAGTCTGCAACCAAACATTCATACTTATTACAGAATTAACACTTATAAATCTACACTTTTTTTCTTTTTCTTTTCTCTTTTCTCTTTTCCCTCTCTTTTTTTCTTTTTTTTTTAATTCTCAGTCAACCAAGTTGCGACTATCCTAGTAATACTTTAGTTGGATTCCATTCACCAATCCTTTGGAAGGTGTTCCATCTAATTTCTACAATCGCACTGCGCCTCCTTCAGCGATATGGATGACAACAAATGATCCCAGCCAATTTTTTTTTAGCTTTCCAGGATGATTGAAAAACATACTGTCATATAAGAGGAGAAGTCCTATGACCTGAAATTGATTATTCTCGATGTGTCGGTCATGCCATACTTTATGTCATTCCTTCTCAGTATTTTTCTAATAACTTAAGGTAAAACTTTCTTCCTCCAACTACATGAGTTGTTGCAATATTTCTTCAACAACACCAACATCAGTCATTTAAATAATTGTAGCAATCTTGAGACTGGGTACATTGTATTCCACGGACATAAAAACCTCTTATCCATACACAAGTTAAAACGGATTTCATCATGTCAACTTCTTACAGATCATCCAATATGCCCACAATACCGCAAATAATTTTTGGTCCCAATCATCTCTTTGAATAATGCAAATATTTGTTAATGTGCTCTTTAGGATCTTGTTGAATACCTCAAAAAAACCATTCACTTGTGGGTGATATGGTGTCATGTTCCTGTAATGGATCTACAATTCTTCACTCAATTTTTTGATCTACTAATTGACAGGTTACAGGTTGAAAGAGTGAGATTTGTTTGTAGAATGGTTTCAGTTGGTGGTTCAATTCAGGACATGTTGATAATTTTAGAGAGAATTGGGAGTAGCCCAATGGATTTGGCACTTGGTCTACGGGGGTTCTCTGCTAGCTCGCTGGGAGGATAGCATCCCTCGTGGAGCCAGCTATTAACACCATTTTAGTTTTTCTGCAGTAAGCCTCATTGCCTGAAAATTCTGAGTTTCTCTTGAGGATCAAATGGTTTACAAACATTCCTCATTAAAACAACTTATAAAAATTCTGAGGTGGCATGAGAAAAAGTTAAAGGATTTTGGTTAAGAAGGAGATATTTTATAGAGACAAATTATTCATTATGAATAATGTTTACAAAAATTCATGAAATATATTTTGTAAAAGGAGGGTGAAGTTTATGTTTTATAAAAATAAACGAAATTTATTTTTATAAATCCAAAAAGAATTTGGATGTTTTATGGAAAAATTAAATGGGATATTTTACCAAGAGGTATTTTAGGCAAAGCCCAAGAGCTCAAGAAATTATGATGTTATTTTGTTTCTTGGCATAAATTCAAATTGGGCTCGCACACCAACCTGCCACTTTTGCAGCAAATTTAAACATAGATCAATGGCTCATATCAAACTCATTCACATCCAATTGCCAAAAGAAACTTCGCATTATGAAGTTGCACAGAGCAATTAAATTTTTCAATTTGCGAAATGATGTTAAATGGTAGATAGGTTTTGATGGTCAGATTGGCAGGTGAGGAAAATCCATGGCTCAAATAAATTTTGCATTGTGAAGATGCATGAGATAATGAACTTTTTCAATTTGTGAAATCATTTAAAATCCCACATATTTCAATGGCCATGATATGACTGGGAAAGGATGAACTACGTGAATGTATTTCGCATTGTCAACTAGCAAGGACAAATGAAGTTTTACAATTCGTGAAATTGGGTATGGGAAAAATGTTTTGAGGGCTTTAGTTTTACCAAAATCGCAATCCACTGTGTACGATCATTTCGCATTGTGAACTTGCATGAGGTAAATCAAATTTTCAATCACTGAAATTTTGTATTGGGATCAAGTTAAAACACTTGTTGTTGCAGCATCAACTCGCCCAACAAATCAATAGTGTAAAAACGTTTTTGCTTGGGAGAAGTATTGCTTGTTTAAAATTGCATGGATGGAAAGGAATTTTATACTGTAAGCAGTTGAGCCAATTAAGCTTACACTACAGTCTAGAATGGTGTAGAAATTCTAGAAAGTTAAATCTACAAATGAAGGATTCAACATTAAGAACATCCACACAAACACAGTATCTGAATTAAAGCAGTAGAGCATGGTTGTTTTGGTCATTATTTTAAATCAATTGTTCCTGCTGAAGTGATTTTTTTCTTCATAACCCACCTATATACCATAACCTCTCTCAGGTTTTACCCAGGTGCTGTGGATTGAGAGAATCGAAGTCATCTTCAAAGAGCAAATTTCTAGATTTTTAAATGACTGTTTTGGTTAGTTATTTCAATCAATTGTTTCCAAAAAACCAGAAAGAATTTTCCAAAATTGAATGAGGTTTCTTTTAAGAACATGATTATGTTAAATAACCTCTCTCAGTTTTTACCCATGTTTTAGGCTATGTTTTAGGTTTTCCAAATGACTGTTTGAGACATCACATTCAAAGAATTGTTTTAGTGAAATGGAGTTGAATTTCAGGAAATTGAGTGAGATGTTTCTTAATAGTAGGCCTTTATACAAAAACCTCATTCATATTTTACACAGGTATCACAGGTTGAGATAATTTAAAATGTCTTCACAGGGTATTTTTCCAGAAATTTACCGTTTTACTATCTGAGTCATTAGTTTCAAAATCATATCCTGAGGAGCTGGAGTTGAATCAAAGGAAAATAAGACATGGGTTTTATCAAGAACCAAGCTAACTAAAAAAACCTGTCTCATTTTGTGCACACTTGTCACCATCTGGGAAATGCAGGAGGGGATTTAAGCATGTTTTTCTAGTAGTCCGCATTCTATTTTTGTCTTATGTGAATCATGGTGTGTAGGCCGCGCCTGAAGTTTGTTAGAAGATGTTCTTTAGTTGTAACAAATTTTGATTCCGAAACATCGGATTGGGAAGTCCTAAGACACTATAAATGTACCTCCTGAAGAAGGAGAAAGGGTTGAAACCAATGTAATTTTGTTGTGTATGCTTTCAAGAAAATTTTAATAAAATTGCAGAGTTGAGGTCGAAGTTTCATACAGGGATTCATGTGTCATTCGTATTTGCATTATGTTTCTTCCTTTCTTATGTAAATTTTTTTCTATTTTATCTCTCCCATTTTGTTTTCTTTCATATCTGAACGTAGTGTATAACAGTTTGGAATTCATACTTGCTATGCTCTGTCTGTTGTTTTATATATTCACCAAAGTTTTATTCTAAAGTTAATACATAATTCAATTTTCAATGCTCTGTGTTGATGGTCTGTTCATGTTCTTCTTTTCCACCAATCAATTATAAATCGACTGTGATCAAGTGGCTATCTTTCCCCTATGTTGAAATTGCTTGCATAAGTTCTGTTTATTTCTGTTACATATCTTGACTCCATCGCCCAATGGTTCTGTGTTTCGTTTCAACCAATTTTACAAACAATTTATAGTTTCATTTGTATATATTTGGCACTGTTAACAGTTGGTGAGAGATCCCTCTCAGAAGAGCAGAAGGCCAGTTCTCTCTTCGAAAGTGGTTCTGATGTTACCCGGCAGCAGGCCTTCCACAACCTTTGGGCTCAATTCCGGTGCTAACAAATTGTCACCGTTGCCGGGGATGACATTGAATATCATCCCTGGGAATAACGAAAAAGATTCAAAGGATAAATAGTTTATGTGGGCAAATAGAGATTCTTACATGTGAAAAAGGTTGTATCATTTGCCCTGGCGACTCCACTGAAATATTCTGGAAGGTGACTTCACTGAAAATACCGGTGGTTAGAAAGAAAGAGATGGGGAGAGATCTCAAATCTTCCTTGGATTTGAATGAAAGGTTTAGATATTACTATTGATGGTGAACAATGGTCAAACAACAAGAAGGTCACATCTCTTTTCACCTGGTGACTCCATCTGTGAAGGATACATTCTTCATAATGTTCTATGGCAGCTCCACTATCAAACGGGGTTGCAAAGTTTGAGGAGCTGATTCAGTTTCTCCACCATCAAGATGACTTCTCGGGATGCAAGGTATGATCATATGAATCTTGCTGTCATTCCTCGTTATCCCAATAATATACCTCTGGTAAATTGGCAAACAGATCTTCCAAGATTCAATGATGAAAAGGGTGATGATGTTGCCATCCATTTGTTTAGATTTCATAAGCATATACATAAGTTGGGAGTGGGATGGCATGAAGATTCTTTAATGAAATTTTTCATGTTTAGTTTAGAAGGATATGCAAGGTCTTGGTATGAGTGATTTCCAGCAGGGAGTTTATCCTCCCTTAAATACTTTCATACCATATTTCATGAACATTTTGAAAGGCATTATCCTTGTTTGTTGTTACTTCAAGATTGTTGCACACATGATAGAGAGTTCAATGAAAATGTGAAAGATGAGTGTGGTGATGATCAGTATTTGGATGAAGAGGCTTTAGATATCTTACATGAATATTCATTTCAAAAATAAAGACAAACCAATTGCCATGATATTCAATAAATTTCCCAGCAGTTAGTACTGTCTTCCTTCACTGAAGTTGACATAGACCAAAGCTCAGATTCAACTAGTTATATCTCTCTTCCTTAAATTGACAATGATTTGTAGCATTCTCGTCATTCTCTATGTGACCAAGAGAGAAGTTGGGACTACCAATTAGATCCTTCCTCATATTATTCAACTTCCGAATTTTTGTTACAAGAAGAGGCCTCCCCTTCCCAATCAGAAAATTCCTTTTCGCAACTGCAATCTCTTGAAAGTTACAATGCTTGTGTGATTGATTACACAGAAGATGATAATTTTGGAAATTCTCAGTCTTGTAGTCCCTCCACATGTTCATTTTCTGAAAATGAAAGTAAAGAGAAATCAGATTTTGAAATAGTGGTTGAAGGAAGACCTATGCATGTTGATCAAATTCATATTTCACGTAAATATTTACATGACTATATGAAGATCTCCTTGCCTGAAGAAGATGATCAGCCTAGTGATTTGAAAGGAGATGGGTGTATTGATTTGTTTTCAGAAGAATGCAATCAGCCTCTCACAATTTCTATTAGTGAAGAAAATTTCATTGCAATCCAAGATCAAAAGTATGAAAACATAGTGGAAACTAGACATGTTGAAGATGATTGTTTGCCATTGTGTTTTCCTTCATTTGAGTGGTTAAAAAAGAGACTTAAAGTTTTTGATCACAAATAGAAATTTTATATTGTATATGTAGTATACATTTCCTTGGAATGGATGATGAGCGAGAAGGGAAGTTATGCAATCAATCCCAGCCTTTAGAAAAACTAGCAGTATGCAATGAAGAGTTGAATAATGAAGAAGAAGATGGAAGTTCTCAAATGGATGTTTCTTTTTGTTTTTCAAATTCAGAAATTTTTTGTCAAGAAGAAATCTATTTGTGCGATCCTAATGAAGAAATGCATGATGTTTCTATGGAATCATATAAAAAATATGAAGTTTTAAAATCAGAAATTTTCGATGAAGTTGTCGATGTCTCGCTTGGAAATTGTCACATGTTTTCCTTGCATGGTTCTTTTGAAGATCAGTTTGACAGCATGTAAGGGAATTTATAGTTGGGACAGCCTTCTCATGGTAAACAAATGACAGAATTTTTTGAAGGCTGTCATGTTTTTTATGATTGAATGGCAGAGTACATGGAGAATCTTGGCAGTGGTAATGGCTGGTTGTATCTCTACTGTAAAGATCAATTTCTTTATTCTAAATTTCTTCCATTAAGTCTGTCATCTATGTTTTTTATCAAGCATGAAGAGAAAGTTGGTTTATGGGATCATTTGCTTGAGTGGCTTCATTGAAAGTCAAAAGTTACTTGACTGAGCATTGATGCTTAGTAAGTAGGGTAGGTAAGTAAAGATGAATAAGATCGACATGTCGAGCATTCCATTCAACAGTTTTCAGTTTTAGTTTTAATTTCAGTTTCGGTTTTAAAGTTCAGGTGTGTAGTTACAGTTGTCTTCAGTTTTCAGAATGTGGACAGGTGATAGGTTACAGGTTGAAAGAGTGAGATTTGTTTGCAGAATGGTTTCAGTTGGTGGTTCAATTCAGAACATGTTGAGAATTTCAAAGAAAATTGGGAGTAGCCCAATGGATTTGGCACTTGCTCTACGAGGGTTCTCTGCTACCTCGATGTGAGGATAGCATCCCTCATGGAGCCCGTTGTTAGCACCATTTTAGTTTTCCCGCAGTAAGCCTCATTTCCTGAAAATTCTGAGTTTCTCTTGAGGATCAAATGGTTTTCAAACATTCCTCATTAAAACAATTTATAAAAATTCCGAGGTGGTGCCAGAAAAAGTTAAAGGCTTTTGGTTAAGAAAGAGATATTTTATAGAGACAAATTATTCATTATGAATAATGTTTACAAAAATTCATGAAATATATTTTGTAAAAGGAGACTAAAGGTTATGTTTTACAAAAATAAACGAATTTTTTTTTATAAATCCAAAAGGAATTTGGATATTTTATGGAAAAAGTAAATGGGATATTTTACCAAGAGGTATTTTAGGCAAAGTCGAAGCGCTCAAGAAATTATGATGTCACTTTGTTTCTTGGCATAAATTCAAGTTGGGCTCGCACACCAACCTACCACTATTGCAGCAAAATTAAACATAGATCAATGGCTCATATCAAACTCATTCACATCCAACGACCAAAAGAAATTTTGCATTGTGAAGTTGCGTGGAGCAATTAAATTTTTCAATTTGTGAAATGATGTTAAATGGTAGACATGTTTTGATGGTCAGATTGGCAGGTGAAGAAAATCCATGGCTCAAATAAATTTCGCATTATGAAGATGCACGAGATAATGAACTTTTTTCAATTTGCGAAATCATTTAAAAGCCCGCATATTTCAATGGCCGTGAGGGAAAGGATGAATGGCATGAATGTATTTCGCATCGTCAACTAGCAAGGAGAAATGGATTTTTACAAGTCATGAAATTGGGTATGGGAAAAATGTTTTGACGGCTTGAGTTTTACCAAAATCCAAATCCACGGTGTACGATCATTTCGCATTGTGAACTTGCATGAGGTAAGTCAAATTTTCAGTCAGTGAAATTTTGTATTGGTATGAAGTTAAAACACTTGTTGTTGCAGCATCAACTCGCCCAACAAATCAATAGTGTAAAAACGTTTTTTCTTGGGAGAAGTATTGCTTGTTTAAAATTGCATGGATGGAAAGGAATTTTATACTGTAAGCGGTTGATCCAATGAAGCTTACACTACAGTATAGAATGGTGCATAAATTCTATAAATTTAAATCTACAACTGAAGGATTCAGCATTAAGAACATCCACACAAACACAGTATCTGTATTAAAGTAGTAGAGCATGGTTGTTTTTTTACGAAAATGGTTGTTTTGGTCATTATTTTAAATCAATTGTTCCTACCAAACCCAGATTATTTTTTAGAAATTGAGAGAGGTTTTTCTTCATAACCCAACTATATACAATAACCTCTCTTATTTTTTACCCAAGTGCTGTGGATTGAGAGAATCAGAGTCATCTTCAGAGAGAAAATTTCCATATTTTTAAATGACTGTTTTAGTCAATTATTTCAATCAATTGTTTCTGGAAAACTAGAAAATAAAATTTCAAAAATTGAATGAGGTTTTTCTTAAGAATAGGATGATGTTCAATAACCTCTCTCATTTTTTACCCAGGTCCTATGGGTTAGTAGAAACAGAGTGATTTTTACAGGCTATGTTTTAGGTTTTCCAAAGGACAGTTTCAGACATCACATTCAAAGAATTGTTTCATCCCAATGGAATTGAATTTCAGGAAACTGAGAGAGTTTTTTCTTAATCACATGCCTGTACAAAAAAAATCCTTCATATTTTACACAGGTATCATAGGTCGAGAGAATTTAAAATATCTTCACAGGGTATTTTTCCCGAAATTTACAGTTTTACTGTCTGAGTCATCAATTTAAAAATCAGATATTAAAGAGCTAGAGATAAATCAGAGGAAAAGAAGACATGGGTTTTGTCAAGAACCAGGAAAACTACAAAAACCTCTTTCAGTTTGTGCACAGCTATCACCATGTGGGATATGTAGGAGGGGATTTAAGCCTGTTTTTCTAGTAGTCTGCATTTTATTTTTGTCTTATGTGAATCATGGTGTGTAGGCCATGTCTGAAGTTTGTTAGAAGATGTTCTTCAGTTGTAAAAAATGTTGATTCCTGAACATCAGATTGGGAAGTCACAAAATACGATAAATGTACCTCCCGAAGAAGGAGAAAGGGTTGAAACCAATGTAATTTTGTTGTGTATGCTTTCAAGAGAATTTCAATAAAATTGTAGAACTGAGGTCGGGATTTCATACTGGGATTCATTTGTTGTTTGTATTTGCAGTCTGTTGATTCCTTTCTTATGTAAATGTTTTTCCATTTTATCTCTCCCATTTTGTTTTCTTTCATATCTGAACGTAGTGTATAACAGTTTGGAATTCATACTTGCTATGCTCTGTCTATTGTTTTAGATATTCCCCAAAGTTTTCTTCTAAAGTTAATACAGAATTCGTTTTTCAATGCTCTGTGTTGATGGTCTGTTCATGTTCTTCTTTTCCACCAGACAATTATAAATCGACTATGATCGAGTGGCTATCATGGCCATGTGTTGAAATCTCTTTCATAAGTTCTGTTTATTTCTGTTACATGTCTTGACTCCATCGCCCAATGGTTCTGTGTTTCATTTCAACCAATTTTTCAAAAAAAATATTGTTTCATTTGTATATATCTGCCATTGTTAACATTTTGTGAGAGATCCCTCTCGAAATAGCACAAGGCCAGTTCTCTCTTTAAAAGTGGTTATGTTGTTACCTAGGAGCGGGCCTTCCACAACCTTTGGGCTCAATTTCGGTGCTAACAGTGTGTTCCATAATCACTTATCAAAATATTTGGGCATATGAATCTAGTCACAACATTGTCAAACAAAAATTTTGTAGCAGTCACAGCAATATAATCGTTTACTGGTGTTGCTTTATCCAGTTTAGGCAGGTAATTCATCACACTAATAATGTATCTTGTACGTGTTCACTACCCTGGTGGATTGATAGGTCCCACAAAATCAACAACTCAATTTTCAAATGATTGCAAATTTATTTGAGGTACTAGTCGAATTTCATCTCATTGTGACGACTTTCCAATTCTCTCACATTTATTGTAGCTATGACAAGATTCTCTAGCATCCGCATGGAAAGTGGGCCACCACAATCCTTCTTGCAATATCTTCTGCACTATATATTTTCCATCATAATGGCCTCCTACGCTACTAGCATGCGCTTCATCCAATATCATTGGTCGCTCGTGTTCCATTAATACATAGTGACGAACAATTTCATTCGGTCCCATTTTCTACAGTTGTCCACCTATCAATTGGAAATGTACGTCTCGCACCACTAATTTTTTTTCTACAAAATACTAATCCTTCTAGTTTATATCCCATACTTGATAAATGTATAATATATTTGTAATGATAATCAAACATTGTGATCGCAAATAATTGTGCATCAAGAAGACTATCATTGAGATTCATAGGTTCTTCTCCACATTCAAGCCTCAACAGGTGGTCTGGTCCTGAGTTCAGTTGACTTGGATTAACAATAAATTCAGAGACAAATTCCTAGAAAAGGATAAGCCACCGAAAAATATCCCACCCCCCCCCCAACACTGGTTTTTTCACCCGGCATTTCAATGTTGAATGGTCTACGGACATCTCGAAATGTCCACCCAGCAACTAGTGTCGAAATGTTTGAAGTGCATATACCATAGCTAAGCCTTCTCTTTTAATGGTAGTGCAATTCTTCTCTGTTGTTGATAATTTTCTGCTGGCAAATGAAACAGGATGATCTATCGGCCCTTTTCCATGCTATCTTAGTACAACAATAACTGTGACAGATGACACATTTGCATGTATGTGAAATTCCTTCTTCTAGTCTGGAAAAACTAGTATGGGAGTTGTGACCATATTGTTCTTTAGAGTTTCCAAACTCTCTTGGAAGTGTTCAGTCCATTGAAACTTAACATCCTTATTCAACAAATTCTCCATCAGAGTAGTCATAGCTATATATCCTTCGATAAATTTCCGATAGTATCTTCTATGTCCCAATGTCGTTCTCACCTGCTTCACTGTCGCAAGGGGTGGTAGGTCAACGTTGATCCAAATTTTAGCAGGATCAACCAAGATCTTTTCACATAAAATACATAGACTAACATAATTCCAAATAGGGCACAAAATATACATTTCTTTAGCTTCAATGAAATTTGATACCATCAACACCATTCCAACATCATTTTGAGGCTCTCAATATGATCTTATATAAGACCAACACCATCCAGTCATCGAAGTAGACCTCAATAAATTTATGAGTAAAGTCTTTGAAAGAAGCCACTACTCTATTGGAAAAGATACTAGGACAATTCTTGAGTCCAAAGGACATTACCATATAATCTAAATGTTGACACTCTATCACAAAGTTTGTTGTGCCAATCATCCTTCGTGATTCTAATCTAATGGTAGCTAGAGAACCCATCCATGAAATAATAAAATTCTTGACTGCAAACACTTTCAAATACCTTATATGTAAACGAAGTCATAAACATGTCAAGTAAGCAAGTGTCATTTAATTTTTTTAGGTCAACACAAATACTCACTTCAGCAGTAGTCTTCTTATCCTACAATACTATCGAAGTGGTCCACTCAGATTATTCAACCGATTCTACGATACCTGTATCCATCATTCATTCTAACTATATGTTAAATTTTTATTTATACTGTGGATTCAACTATTATGGTCATTGTTTAACAAAATCCATGTCAGGATTTAATGGTATTTTCATCTCTCCAAGGTCTTCGACAATCCCCTTCATCTCTGAAAATTTTGTAGGGAATAGATCCTTAAATTCATGCATTAGGTTTTTGATCTACCTGATAGTGTCATCGTCCCAATAATCTATGATATTAGAAATATTTGGTTTCTCTAGGTATCCAATATTTACTTTCTTCACGTTCAACAGATTCATAAATTGGTCACTAGAAATACCCAATCCTTCTACTGCATGAGTACCTTTAGACTCTGGGATGTTTATGTCGAGTAGTTTGTCATCATCATGTTCTCCCATCACATTATAGCACTCCATATAATGCTGGACTATAGCGTTGCTCTGATTAAAGTTTGTTATTGACACCAATATATATTCAATTATCTTTGTCTTGATTACTTGCAAAGAAACATCAATCAATGGATGGTCATCAACAAACTCAAATATGTGTGTAAAGATAGAAGCAAGTTCATCCCATTCTACTATTCCACGTCATAGCTCAACTCATGTGTACCATTTCCTTGGTAACATGTCTAGTGTACATATAAATTGATGGGCCCATTCTTTTCATGGACATGCTTCCCATGTCGCACGACAATATTCAATGTGCTCAATAGGATAGTCAATCTTGTGTACTTTTGACCAGTATAGGTGATTTTCTCTCAAAATCAGGCCTCTGTCAACCTCTAACATTGAGGCCATTTTGAGATAGATTTTTTATGTGTAACCCACCATTTCGAGGGTGTACCTTTTATGGAAAAGTCCAAGCAGAAAAAGCGCTAAGGTTGTGTAACTCTTTCTTCAAATTCTATTAGAAAAGATGCAATGTTAGGAAAATATTCATATGTGGGTAGATCACTTAGCTAGACACCTACCTGTTGCACAAATTGTGTAATTCTTTCCCATATTCTCATCGACACTTCATGCAATCGGTTCTTTCGATTTTCCAAAGCTTCTCCATAATTTGATCTGTAGTATCTAACGGTGCAACAACTGATATTTTTGTCATCCATTGGATTCACATAATCATCCATTGTAGCATAAATGTTATAAATATGGTCCAGACAATCTCCTTGTCCTTTACTATTCACTAGATCGATGTATCTTTGACTTTCCAGTGGATCAATTAGTGCAACCACCATTAGCTATGAATCTTCAAACATTAAGATTCTTTTCTTGAAATTTATAATAGTCTAATTATCAATCGCTCAATAGTCCCTAGAAGTGCAAGATTCATATTTCTATCATCCACAATGTCAATCACATCGAATTCGACATAAGTTTTAAGTCTTTCTATCTCAGTAGGAACCCGAGTCAGTCGACTGATAGGTAAATATTTCGATTGATTCACTAATCATAGCTAGACAAGAGACCATACAAGTATCGGTTTCCCCATACTCTCCCATGTTTGTCTAGTTGTAATGTTGACATCGAATCCCAAATCTAGAATAATATAGTCAATGTCATAATCTCCTATTTTTTTAGGCATTCTTAGTTCTCAACCAATATTTAATATTTTTCCCACATGATTAACCCTTCTTTTTGGTCGCACCTCTTCATGAGGAATATGACCACTCCCAAATTGATGTGCAAGTTAAGGGGATGATGTGGCCCAAGTCCAACACTAGGGTCCATAGTAGGACTTTGGGTATATTATGAAATTCTAGTGGTGATATTTGGCATGCCTAACATAAAAGAACCTCTACAAAAGGGAAGTGACTACATATCAACACTTAACCTTCTTAAGCTAAAGTTTGGTTTAAAGGTTGTAAAGTTTGAAAAATTTGCTCATACCGACTGTGAAGGAGCTGTTAGGATTATAATCCTTCCTTGTCCAAACTAGTCTATTAGATTATATTTTCCTAGATTAGGAGTCATTTAGTTATTATTGGGTCCACTAGTACCATTGGGTCCACTTGAGCCAATGGGGCCACATGTACCAGTCACTAGAGTGTCACGAACACAAATAGAGGTCATATACAACTAATTGCACCTTAATGTATCACTTTATGTTCCTCCTAAACCATTCCCAATAATTTAGGAGCCACTATGAGTGTCGACACCAACCTCCTTCAATTGTTGGTAGTTGGTTACTAATCAAGCTTAGTTATGCTTCAGCTACATTTAGTTATATATCCTCCAGTTCAATTAGCATTAGCTATGCATGGATGCATGTGGGAAGGCGCATATTCTCCCCTAGTTCTCACTTACCACTTTAGTTATACTCGTTTGATTGATTGTAACTGATTGAGATACTGGATTAGACATATGAATTTAGCCTAGTGAACTCTGATAGTGATTTAGACACTTATAGTTATACATGCAGTCAGATTGAGTTGGTGGATTTGAATCCTATCCACATGATTCGAATTCCCTTATTTATAATATTGTTGTATACTATTGGGATCATTCAATTTTATATTGTAATTATATTGAGAAATACTTATCTATTTCCTCTGACATTTGTTTTGTTCAGTGGGTATTATTCATTCCTTTACACTGAATAATAATTCAATCTAATTGCATTCATTGCTTGAAGATGAATGCCACATTAATTATAATATGGTATCAGATCATAGGTCTCAGTTTAAAGTCCCCTAAGATACCCTAGAGGGGGGTATTGGAGTATCGATACAACCGGTTGGTATAACCGCCACACCTCTGGGAATTTCCTAGTGATAGGGCCTTGTGCTAGTTTTCAAGTGTTCATCAACAGTTATAGCTTTTGGTGTAACGAAAAACCTTACATGGTATGAGAGCCTCCTCAAGAAAGCTTCAAGTCTATCTACTCTCCATTGTACACTAGAAGCAGCTAGGTATGCACATAAGTCTCACAATATTAGTAATAGTAACTCTGGATTTTTCCAAAGAAGTCTTTGCAGGAATTATAGAACCTGAGAAAGTGTACATGTCGAGAGGGAAATCTTGATTATGACATAGTGTGAATTGGTTTTGTTGTTGCAGTGAATTCTTATAGGTGCTACATAGGATGATTGAAGATATTGTCTGATCAAAAGGAGAATTGATGGATTCTCAATATTTTACACCCCAGATCCTAACACCCTTCAACTATGTTGATTCGATGGTAGATATGCCGGTATATTTTCTCAAGATGGGCCTGTTCAAGATGAAAATGGGAGGAGAGACTGAACCCCATCACCCGACTTAGAAAAACAAATTTATGAACATATTAGATGAAGCTTTTGGATTTATATGTGCTCACATCTCTAGATATGTCCTCTTACACCTTGAAGGATTGAGGATTCCCAAAGAAGCTTGGGAGAAGCTTGAATTCTTGTTTGGAAAGAAAGATGAGCTTCTAGGACACATTTTGGAGAACAAGATGATATCCTTACATCCCAGCAGTTTCAAGACCATACAACAATTCTTTACAAGATTCAAATATCTTGATCTACAATGTAAGCATTGTGGAATAGAGAGAAAGGATGAGTAGATTCTTCTTTTTGTACTCAACACACTAGGTTCTGAGTATTATGTACTTCTCTCTACCTTCCATTCCCAATTGGAAGATTCACTGACTTGATATCTTTGTCATGTCCTTAATACAAGAGAAAGAAATTTTTCTACAGATGGGAGTCCTCCAAATGTCTAAGAACCAATCTCTTGTTTTGACAGGCTCTAGTAATGCGCAAGCTAGAGGGAGGCACAAGGGGAAGGATCCTAAATATTCTGATTCGAAACCAAAAGAGAATCATAGATATTCCAAAGGAGATTTAGGATGAAAGAGGAAGAAGAAGTTCGAAAAGACAAGATGTCCCTATTGTATGAGGGGTTTTCATCCTAAAATATATTGTATGAAGAAGAAGGTTGACCAGATGTTCCCTCTCCTTGAACAGAACAACATTTCTCTTCCAAATGGAGCAAATAAGTCTCATGCTTGACCGCATACAGAAGATCATGAGAGGTTCCATGACTTGAAGGTTGGCCTTACTTAGTAGACATCTTATTTAATTTATTCAGGAGCATCCAACCACATGGCTACTTCCAAGGAATTTTTGTCTACCCTCACACTATCAGAAGGACCGAGCATTCACATGGGAGAAGACTCCCAAATTCTAGTAGCAGGAAGAGGTTTAGTTAAAATACAACATGGTGAGTTCAAAAATGTTCTCTATGTTCCCTCCCTTGTAGCTAATTTGTTGTCTTTATCAGATGACCCATACAAGCTCTCCCAAGAGAGTTACATTCAACTCAAACTCAATTGAAATCACAGAAAAATATACTGGAAGACTCATAGAAAAAGATATTGCTAATCATGCCACTAACGCTTATGATTTCTCACATTTTTTTTCCTGTCTCACCTGCTACAACTCTATTGACTCATGCTAACAACTCAAGCAAGATATGGCATGAGAGATGTGGGCATATCAATTTCAAATATCTCTAGCAACTTCACAATGAGAAAATGGTTGAAGGTTTTCCTCTCATCCAAACTTTCGGTGGAGTATTTCCTAGTTGCTTGGTAGGTAAGCATCAAGAGAAGAGGTATGACGTTGGGAAGGCACATAGGGCTGCCTACACACTTGATTTTATACATAGTGATGTTGCAGTACCAATGCCCACAACATCAATTAATGGTTGCAGGTATTTCCTTACTTTTATTGATGATTGTTCTAGGTTTTGCTAGATATACTTCATGAAACATAAATTAGAAGTTTTTGAAATTTATAAAGTTTTTAAAGCTATGGTTGAGAATAGTTTTAGGAAAAATATCAAGTCCATAAGATCTGATAAAGGAGGAAATTATATAAAAATATATTTCCATCATTATTACGAATCAGAGGGGATTTCCAGCATTATTGTGAATCAGAGGGGATTCCACACACACAATATCATAATGGTGTGGATAAGAGGAAAAATAGATCACTGAAGGAGATGGCAACATGTCTTATCCATGCCTAGAATCTTCCTCCTTATCTTTGGGAAGAAGCTGTAAAATGTGCTTCATACATATAGAATAAAGTGCCTCATAAATAAGTGGTTGGGGCCACTCCATTAGAAGCACTGCATGGGCATAATCCCAACGTCTACCACTTGAGAGTTTTTGGTTCCAAATCTTGGGCTAGAATACCCATTGATAAGAGGAAGGGCTTCCATGCCCAAAGTAGCGAATGCATTTTGTTGAGATATGTAGAGGATGCAAAATCATACAAGTTAACAGAGGTTGGAACTAGGAAATGCTTCATTGAGCGAAGTGTTAAGTTTGAAGAAGATCAGTTGTTTGATACACGACGATTTGAAGCACAAGAAAGTATTTAACCACTCTTCCACTACCTTTTGATGATGATGATTTGTTACATGTTTTAGATTTAGATGAAGAGGAACTAGATCAACATGATAACGGTATTGAGGTTTAACCTCAAGAGATTCTGGATCCAGATCCAACCTCTATTCAAAAACAAAGGCATCAGCGTAGATGGTCCCAAGGGCTCATTGATGCAGCTGGGGATGGCGCTAGGAATCCAGAAGACATAAAGAGAACAAGGTCACAGTATCAGAATGAGCATATTTCTCTCTCTCTCACAGATTCACTCCCAACAAAGTGGTGCAGCAAGCTTCCAGGAAAGTGCTACATGTTGATAGTGAATGATCAACTATTTGGCCCAGAGAAGAAGAAAATTGATCATTAACTACATCTTCCACACAAAAGAAACACACACAAAATCCATTAGTTCAGAAGGACATTGAGAGGTTCACATGCACAACTTCTGAATTTTTCTTGCACAAAATAACCATACTACTGCATAGAGCTATAAATTACATCAGAGTTCCTGCAAGTTATTTTATAAGGAGGAAATTTTTTTCTTCTAAAAAAATAATATTTTTGTTGTCCAAGTTAGAATTGAGGGGGGTGCTAGGATTATAATCCTCCCTTGTCGAAACTGGTCTATTAGATTATGTTTTCATAACTTAGGAGTCATTTAGTTATTATTCGGTCCACTAGTACCATTGGGTCCACTTGGGCCAATGGGGTCACATGTACCAGTCACTAGAATGCGAGGAACATAGATAGAGGTCATGTACAACTGACTTCACCTTCATGCATCCATTTATGCGCCTCGTAGACCATTGCCTACAATTTAAGAACCACTAGGAGTGTCAGCACCAACATCCTTCAATTTTTGGTTGCATGTTGGAAGGTGCCTATTCTCACCTACTTCTCACCTACCACTGCAGTTAGACTAGTTTGATTGATTGTAACTGGTTGAGAGACTGGATTAGACATCTAGAGTTATCCTAGGGAACTCTTATAGTGATTTAGACACTTTTAGTTATCCATGCAGTCAGATTGAGGTTGTGGATTTGAATCCTATCCTCATTATTTGAATTCCCTTATCTGTAACATTGTTGTATACTGTTGGGATCAATGAATTCTATACTGTAATTATATTGAGCAATACTTGTCTATTTCCTGTGAGATTTGTTTTGTTTAGTGGGTATTATGCATTCCTTTACACTGCATAATAATTCAATCTAATGGAACTCATTGCATGAAGATCAATGGCACATTAATTATAATAGGACCAACCCCACAAGGGTTGATATAACAGAATCCCACAAATCCATATAATAGATGAAGGAGGAACCTCAAGGGATCATCCCCCTAATCCAGATGAAGGGGATGGAGGGAACTCTGGAGTCTCAGAAGTAGTACTCATGGTAAAATCTATATGGGAACCTCAATGGAAAAGACACTTCCTAGAATATATAACCCTCTTATGAAGGGGTTGTGAAGAATCACAAGGTGGTAATCTTGCTAAACGATGAGAATGACAGAGTGTCAAAACTCGATCCATGATGAATCCACAAAGAAAGTGACTCAAGTAATTGTGATCCCTAAAACGAACTAGAGAACACCGAGAACACTCCTAAGTAAGCTAGAATAGATGCAAACAAGCCAAGAGTGAGGACAAGTGAGCTCTTGAATGCAGCATGTATGTATCTCCTAGTAGAGGCCCAAGGCTTCAATATATTACAAGAGGAGGGGTGTAACAATTTATAGTGGCCCCCAGCGTCAATTCAAAGCAATTGTGTCATCCAATCCCTACCTAGAAAGGACACTCATAGAATAATCTCTACAAGCACCCCCTGTGATGCCTAGGTAAATCAACTAAGGCCACCTTAATATAATCAATGCTCGGGAAGATAGACATAGGCAATATCTACTGTATGGGAAGGATAACTAAGCCTGAATCTTGAAAGCACCAAAGGTGCCTCAAAATCCCCTAGATACAAATAAGATCCTAGAAATATCTCTGGCGCTCACAGAAGGTAGTGGAGGGCTATCCCCACCATCAACATGCTGATTGCCTCATGCTTAACTCATGTGTAAGAGGCACCTCCTAAGAACAATAGTTATATCAAGGTTTTCTCATCTCCCTAGTGATACACCTACTTTTTTTTGTTTTGTAGTTTTGGAGAAATTGACTCACAAAATCCCATTCCAAGACTATACACACTAAGTTTGTTTGTGCACCCTATAAAAAATTCGTTCTAATCAATTTTAAGTTAAGCGCTAATTTTAAGAGGTTGTTCTTATTCAAGGAATATGATCGCAAAACTAATAATGTTATGATCAACAATAAAGCAATTATGCACACTTAAAAACAATTTCAAGTGCAACTTTGTTTTCCAAATGAAAAAATATGGTATGCCACTAAATGAAATGCACAATAATTCCTTTTTATTTTTGAATACAAATGCAACCCTTCCTAAATGAAATCCTAAACACTAATCTCATCCAAGCAAGCCAATGCAAGTACTTACTATCATGCATATGCAAAATTAAATAGAATATGCAACTATGCAATTATCTTTGTATTTTCAAGATAAATGAGTGAAAATGCAATAAAAAACTATTAAATTCTCAGTCTGTACAGCAAGAAGCAAATACAATCCAGGAAATACATGGAGACTTTAAATACTAGGGCACTAATATAAAAAAAAAAAAATAGATTGACAAGAACAACATTCTAAAAAAAAAGACTAAAATGAGGTTTCTATTCACAACAAGAGGAGTCAATAGGAAACATAAATACCTAGGAATACACAACAACACTCACAACCTACCAAACAACTTCATACATCTAGATATCAACAAAAAAGGGAGATGTACGTGACTGTTCAAAGAACAACAATGTATGCACGCGACTAGGTAGAGTACAACCTATGTATATGCGTGACTATATACACTATGACCCATGTATACAAGGATGAAGGTGTTAAAAAGAAATCCAAGGGCCAATCACTCTAAAGGACTCCTAATGAATGAACATACTACCAAATGTGACACATAAACAAAGAAATATAGTGCAATTCAAGCAAAACATGCACCCAAAAACCTAACAAAAGTAACCTCCCCGGTATGGTCGTCAATTTTGTTACAGAGAAAAGCTACATATGGCATGGGGTGGACCACAACTGATAATATGACCACATAAATCAAATCCATTCTCAAGCATGCTAGATAAATAAAAGAAACTAACCACTAAGGAATAATAGCCATACCTCAAACCGAATGTTGAAAGATGACCATGGCTGAGCACTCAATCTAAACTTGTCCCTACAATTTGTCCTCAACAACAAAGAGATATACAAGCATAATATATTAAGTGTTAGAATTCAATCTAGCATATTCCATAAAACATGTGTAAAGCAATTACACCCATGGATACAAATATTCATAATTGCACATGAAATTGGATGAGAAATGGATATTTATATTAAAATAAAATAGAGATACAATATGACAACCTCTCTAGACATCTCATCGAAACTGAGAAACGAAGTCCGTCCAACTGGGCCTCCACCACTTCAATCCTTTATAATAAGGAAATCTCACAAATGCAATGGCATGCTTGGGAAATGAGCACAATGGCTTTCTCAGAGGACAAAGGGATGTATACTCAAGAACATAGTAATGAGGACAGATTTTTCTATTGTCACGTCCCCATGCCTCCGACCGGCAAAGAGGACGCGACTCAAGGTTTGACACCCAGGCTAAGAGCCCCATGAACATGTACATGCAATAAATTGCTGAAACAGAATGCTTAAAGGAAATCTATGAACTAGAATATGCACACATGAATCTTTATCATGCACAGATGCAATTATCTATTAGACACAGCGGAAACATCATACATTCAAACAAGCATTCATCCAACATGTCCATCATTTTCATTAACAGAAAAATATGATTGCAAAACTAAAATGAACAAGATCACTTATCTTATGAGGAGCTCCTTCCGCAACCAGCTACGTCGTTGCAACGTTCCACCCAACCATAGGCCAGCGTGCTCCTTAATCTCTCAGCAACGCTACCACCCCCGAGCTGGGCATGATT
>LPNX010329632.1:131097-149680 GCA_001517045.1 Pseudotsuga menziesii
ATAGGCAAGGATACCCAAAACACAGCCAAGCCAACACAATTGGGTTTATCAGGCCATCAAGGAGTTGGAGAAAGGATAATTGCTAAGCTGGTGAGCTCATTGCAGAGCCAAGAACACCTACACCAGAACTAGCCTGACCTCTAAGAAACCCAAACACACCCAACACAAGGAATCAGTCCCTTCTCTGCTACATAGTCCCTCAGGCCCTGCATTCCCTTCCAGTGCTATTCAGGGGTGATGGAGAAGAAGGCCAACCCTCTAGCTCTGTCTGTGTGGTTTCCAGCCACCAGGTTTATCAAGCAACCCAAGCCCCATCCCCGCTCCTTACACAGTCCGAAGACTAGCCATTGCACGTATGCAATCACTCAGAATTACAGCTGAACAGGGGAAACGATTTCTGAGTCGTTCTTGGCCCTCTCATGGCCAAAACGACTCCCAACAATCTACAGCAGCCCCCACAGCGTAACAACAAACACAATCACAGGGGAAAGATACTCCCAAGCAGATTACACCAGTTCTAAGTGTAACAACAACACATTCACAATGTGGGGAGGTCGACAGTCCGCCTTGGACAACTAACAGACGTGGAAAAACTTACACTGGCCACATTGGGGAGAAAAAATACATACTCTGAGTCTGTGCGTGGATGAGAGCTTGCACCGGGCCGCAATCACAGGAAAGGAAGACCGCAACACCCAAAATCATCCTGTGAGGAGAGGATATAGCCACCCATCCACAAACCCGCAGAGGAAAAACAACCTACGGGAAGACGCGAAAAATGGGAGCGCGTGAGTGCTTCAGCTCGTCGTGGAAGGAGTGGAATCCCTGTGTGTGTGATGGAAGTCATTTTTCCTAGCCATAGTGAAGTCAACCATGGTGGAGTGTGCATGTGCGTGAGGACTGACAGGAAGTCAACCATGGTGGAGTGTGCGTGTGCGTGAGGACTGACAGTCCTGCCACCCCACTCCCAAAACAATTACCTGCCTCAACCACCAGCAGTAATTCTTCAATGAAAGTGGTTGGGATAAAAACAAGGGAAGAAGAAGACACATGGATTTTCACCCCATTGGCGTAGGTTTGACAAATTCCCCCACATCCTTACCCTTGTGAAAATCATGCCCCTTTCGATTTAGTTGCCGCGACTGTAGCTGGACGGGTTCATTTTTAATCATAGATGCATATTTACATGATGATAATTCAATATGTATGCCGCATGCCCCGATATACCATCGGTGACAGATTTAAATCCCAAAAGATAACATAGCCGATCAATGGCTAGGCCTTGGCCTTTAGCTCCACACCTTGATCATTCACAATATATACATCATGTACATCTAATGCAACGGGGTCAAAACCGGGACATTACAACGATAGTCTATTTTACTCTCCAAGTTTCTCCTCCTTTAATGCTTCACAATGGCTCAATATATAGCCCTCCAATGGGAGATGGAGGGTAGACAAATTAGAGTGGTTCGCAGCATATGTAAGGCCAAGGATCAAGGCATTTGTTACTTGATGGGGAAAACTCCAAATATTTTTGTTTTTGAGCATAAAATAAGATGTACACAGGTGACAATGGTGCAAGATGCATATAAGCGAGCTATAAACCCATGACCCATGTACATCTTCAAATGTGTTTTTAAAGGTTTATACTCGAGCACTATGACTAAATTGAGTAAAAGGGGTATAGTGAGTCTGTATGGGGACAAGGGATGACCGTCAAGGAATGATGCATAAGGTGTAGCAAATATTCTCCCTATTATCAATTTCATTTTCAAATATTGTTCTTTTAGTCCTTTAGTTAAGATTTAGTTAGTGTAGTGTACCAACATCATCAAACACAACATAGGTTGTTTTGTCCAAAAGTTCAATGAAGACAATAAAATGAAAATCAAAGTACAACAATTAAAACCATTTCTCTTGATTTAATATAAAGCAATTTAGATTTTACATCCCTCTATGCTTCTAGTATCTAATTGCAAAATATATCTAATAATTCATTTAACAACAAAAATACACATTCTAAATCTGTTCTCTTTAATTATTCCTTTGGACAACAAAATTCACATTCCAAATCTTTTCTCAAATAACATTCATTGCCTCTAAGTATTCTATGCTAATCATTCTGTGTTAATCAAAGATCATGTTTATGTCTTCCAAAATCACCATAACAATTAATTCATTCATAGTGTGGAACAAAACCTAACTTAATAAAAAACATAATTACAATATAAATAATATCATGTCAAAGAATAGAAATCCACCTAGATGCATTTTACACTCATTCTATTGCATTTCATTTCAGCTTTCACTCCATGCCCACCTACAATGCCTGCATTTTAAATTCATTATTCATTAGTTAAGTAAAATTAATTAAACAACCTAATAACTTCAGATAGGGTAGTCAAGCCATAAACAGATAATTACTAATTTACATATTCTCATACTAATGGCATATACACCATAGTTATGAATCTGAATATTCTCAGAGTTGTGAATCTGAATATTCTCAGACTAATGGCATATACACAATAGTTGTGAATTTGAATATTCTCAGACTAATGTCATCTACACAATAGTTATGAATTTGAATATTCTCAGACTAATGTCATACTGCCTATTTGAATTTTCAAATGTCAACGGACATTTCGATTCATACTAATGGCATATACACCATAGTTATGAATCTGAATATTCTCAGACTAATGTCAAATAGACAATTGTTATGAATCTGAATATTCTCAGACTAATGTCATATACACAATAGTTATGAATTTGAATATTCTCAGACTAATGTCATACTGCCTATTTGAATTTTCAAATGCCAAGAATTTTAAAATGCCAAAGGACATTTCGATTCGATCCATCTCAGGATAAAGTGCCCAGTATGAGAATAAAGAAATTCATAAACCACGAACTGAGATTCAATGAAGGGTACATGAAAATAACAATATGCCAATAGTATGCAAATATGGAAACTCATAAGCCAGGAGATGAAATTCAATGTGCTGTATGACTGAGCGATCTTGAAAATTGGTAAAATAAATAAATACCGTATCATATCTTCTAACATTTCTACGACTGAAAAACTTCACAACCTGTTAGCTTTCGGGGTTAGTACTTACCTCTTAGGGAGCATTGTCATTCACAAACTAATTATTAACGGTAGCCACGTATTTCTGCTTCATTTGATATCGGTAATCTTGCATGCCCTCCTTGATTTTCTTTCACTTGACTTCCATTTTGGTTCTGGCCATGAGTATTGAGAAATTGGTTCAGGTTATGTTCATCAATGTTGAGAAACTGGTTCTCGCCGTTCTGTTCTTGAATAGTCACAAACTGGTTCTGGTTCTGTTCATGAATGTTCACAAATTGGTTCTGGTTTTGATTATGCTCATGAATATTCAGAAAATCGTTTTGGTTCTGATTCGGTTCATCAATATTCACAGATTGGTTTGGGTTCTGTTCATGCAGATTCACAAATTGTTTCTGATTCTGATTCTCTTAATGAATATTCACAAATTGGCTCTGGCTATGATTCTGGGTATGAATATTTTCAAATTGGTTCTGGTGATGCATATTCTCAAAAAATTATGGTTTGCAAACAAAAAATCCAGAAGATCTTTCGCATCAGGAAATTGACTTAAACCTTGAGCAGAATTTGCTGTCATTCTTTCAATGTGGGCTGTTGCCTTACTTCCTGGGTGCCCACTAGGATATTGGCACTGTAATTGATTCCCACTATGATTGCTATACCCGGCCCCGTTTCTTCTTTTCTTAGAGCCCAAGGACCGATTAGAGAGCTCTACGTTACCGTCGAAAGATTGGTACTCTGCTTGTGGACAACTACCGTTATTGTGAAATTCAACTTGTTGCTGCTTTTTTACGAACTGTTGGCCAGAGCTTCGGAATTGATGAGGTTGTGCAGTAAAATTCTGGATTTGGGGTGGTTTCTTTTCTGGAGGATTGGGAGCGGGTGTCTCCAGTTGTTTGGGTAGAAACTGGGGAGGGATGTTCATTGCTGATGATATCGTGGGACGTTTGTGGGGATTGAGTCCATTCATTCTTGCCGCCTTAATGCTCGGCTGTGCTTGAATCAATAACCATTCTATAATTCTTGCACCGTCTTTGAAGCCCAACGTATTGATTTGGTTTAACATAGGATTCGTTGCCATTTCTAAAAGCCAATCCACTGTCTCTCCACCTTTGTTAAACCCTAGATCTCTGGTAAGCTCTACCAGAGGCCTGGTTTCCCTTGGCAATGACAAATTTACTCCCTGCGAGTCCAATTCTTGTTTCAGTTTTACTATACCTTTAGTTTCCAATCCCATTTTAACTAACCAATCAATGGTCTGTCTACCATGGGCATAACCCATCTCCTCTGTCAGCTCTACCAAGCCCTTCATGTTATCTGGCATTATCCAGTTCACTGAACGCCCGAGATATTTCAGGCCGTGATCATTTTTAATTTCATCCAATAGTTTTAAACAGTTCGCAGGTATGTTTACTCTCAAACGCTCCTTGCTATAAGGGTCTATAACCTGCGGTAGCTGTTCCTCGCGTTCATTGTTATGTGCAGAGGTTCTGTTCTGGTTGGCCATGTCGAATAGATCCAGTACACTATGAAAGTTAAATCCCAAAATGATGTTAACCCGCGATATCTTGCAGTACAGGAACGCAGCCGTATATGTTTTCAGTAATGCAACATTGGAATATGAAAGGAAAAAGCTCGATAGAATATTTAATATTGACGCTGTGGTTATTTTTATTTATTTATTTATAATTATTGGTTTGTAATTTTGGTTAAATTGTCATTTTTTTATTTAAATTATTATTTTAATGTATATATGGGTTCCATCTTTAAAATATAGTTTATTACAATTTAATTAAAAGTAAATTTGAAAATTATTGTAATTGTTTTAAGTTTTGAATTAAAACATATTTAAAAAATAATATATATATTTATATTTAAAAATAAAATCCATAAAATAAGGTTTATATACATTAGATTGTAATTATAACTTTTAATATTTAAAATCGTAAAAGGGTTTAAGATAAAAATTTTAAAAATAAATGTTCCACTAAATAAATTTATAATATTCCATAAATTCTTAGAATTTGTTTATTGTATTGGATATTAATTAAAAAAATATATTAAAAAAAAAAATTATTACATGAGAAATGTTCAAGGGGTGTAGAATAGATAGTGAATGGATGTTTTGCTAAGAGACTCCTCTTAGAAACTCTCTTTGTATGGGCCTTACCAAAAAAAATTATTACATGAGAAATAACCCTTTGGTCTATAGTCTCCTATAAGGGAACACATTATATGTGGCTATATGATTTTAGCATATAAATCTAAACACTTAAACTAAATAATTATACTCTCAAAACCAAGTCAACAATCAACTAATCATGTAACAAATGAGATATTATAGATGGTTACACATAAACTAGAACCATATAAGAATACAATAATTATGTATTTTATTAGCTGTAATGAATGGAGGTGAACACAATATATAACAAGACAAATCTAGCTAGGTTAATAGGTTCTTTGAGGCGTAGTTGGAGCAAAATACAGTTAGTTAGTCATCCACTCTCACCTAGATTTAGTTTAATTAAGACAAGGCTCATCAATAACTAGTTTTGATGAGTGATGTGCATGCAAATCCCTAAAATCTTCCAACTAGGGTGCTTGGTGTTTATTAGGGATAGTTAGCGTCACTTAGACCTAGATAAATGGAACACGTCTAATCCTCAACTAGTTATAGGCTTAGTTACTCCTAAAATTAGGGAACAACTCTTCAAATTAGGGATGTTCCCCTAAATCAAGGAATGTGTCCTCAATTATAGGAATCCATCTTGGGGTATCAATTTCTAAAGAAGCAGTTGCAGCCTCTCTCACAGCTCATGAAATAATTATTGAGAAGAGCATTACATTGTTTTTGAAAAGCAAATTTTTGAAAAGCCATTCACTTAAGTGTTAGAGCCGATCAGATTGTTGAAGGAGCATTCACCATTCCTGTTGCAGGTCATGAAAGGGCAGCAAATTAATTAAATTCTGAAAGACAACAATTTAATAAAGCATGAAATGCCATCTTAATGTGCGAGTAGATGCATCTAATTTTCTCAAGAGGTAGCGCAGATATCAATTCTGTCAGACTGTAACTATAACAGAGCATTTGCAAAGAAGTGCATTTTTGTATTGTGAAGGGTAAAGTAGCAATTAATGACTGACTTAGCTAAATATCCTATAAATACCTAGCTTGTAATCATGTTTGGATAGACATAGATGTAGATTAATATACAGAGTTGAACTCTGAAATTTACTGTGTTATTTTTCTGTTTACTCTATTCTTGAGTTAGAAAACTCAGTTTTATTTCTTGATGTGAGTTTGTTGTAGCAGTCGAAGTTCATTTGTGTGAATGATGTTTATTTATTCAGTAGAATGTTTGTGATAATTTTATGGACACAGGGGTCATCTGAAACTTGTTAAAAAGTCATCTATGTGTGAGCTGTGCGCGTGTTGTAGGTAACGTCAGCTTTCACAGCTAGCTGAAACAAGCATATAGAGTGTTGCTGGCTGAAACAGTTAGTTGCAACACAGTCTTGGAAGTGTCGGTAGCAGTAGCAGCCGTGCTGCAACAATCTTGTACGTGCTGGGGTTGTTAGTTTGAGCTCTGTAGTAAAGGTGTACATTGCTGTGAACTGTTGTACATTGTTGAGAAGAGTTGAACATTGACTATAAGTGGTTTTTTGAGCTATACGTGAAGTCTCAAGTGCTGCTAAGGAAAGGAGCACCACTCCCCTGCCTTCCCCACAGTGGTGTCAGAGCTGGGTGTTTATGATTTCTATTTGTTGGTCCAGTGCTCACTTCGTGAATGAGCCGCATGACTGTATGATGAACTGTTAGTATTTGGTTTGGAAATTTTGTTGTTGAGTATTACTCCAACGCGTTTTTCCTGCTACGAAGAAAGAGCGGAAGTAAGTTTGGCGTGTATGTTCATCTATGTATTGGTAAGAGCTCTTGTTCTCCCTCAAATAAAGGTTGAGTCATCATTTGGTAGTTGAAGGATGAAACAAGTGTCTCTTGTCTCATGTGTATGTTGGTTAAAATGTGCAAGCTTGGTCGTGGCTTGTGTAAAGAGATGAAAGTGTTAGAGTCCGTGGATGAAGTTGACTTGTGAGTGTTCTCTTAGGTAGAGGTTGATAAATTGAAAGGAAGATATCCTTCTAGGTTAAGAGCTCCCATATAGTTTAGTTGTAGAGAAGTTTGAATTCCAATGTTTTGGAAGTTTGCTTCTTTTGAATTAAAGCCATTTTGCGTGAAAGAGGATTAGGAGGATATATCCAAACTAAATTTAAATTATGTGCAAGTATTTGTTTGAAAACAGAGACACGGGGAAAAGAAGAACGATTAAAGAGATGAAGAATAATATTGTTGATACAACAGAAGTTGGTTTTTCAATTGTAGAAATATTAGGAGAAGCCACTGAGCAACCTGCTGAAGCAGATGAAGTTCAAGAAAAGCTAGTGGATGCATGGAGCAGCATCTATTATCCACCGCCATATTTCTCAGGTACAATTTATTAATATTGGTCAGTTAATATGAAATTTTTTTTGCATGCTAGAGGTTTATGGAATTTTGTTGATGGAGTTAAGAAACTCCAAGATCAGGCAAAGGATGCACTTTCCTTGTACTACATCCAGCAAGATTTGGATGATAATATGTTTTATGTAATTGCTGAAGCAAACACAGGTAGAGAAGCATGGAAAAGTTTGAAGAGAAAGTTTGATGTAAGGGGGAGTTATATGGCTGAGTCACAGCTTGTTAACATTTCAGTAGACAAAATTTTAGAAGCAGCAGAAGATGGTCAAATATTTGTAAATCTTGCAATTGTGTTGATATATCAAATGATGAAAATGATGTTGAAATTAAAGGTGAAAATAAGGTTGTTGTATGTGGTATAACAGCAACAGAGTTTGAAGAAGTTGAAATTTCTATTGATAAAGATGTTGATGTAGTTTCAAATTTAGATGTCGCTGAAGTAAATTATGGAATGGTTAACATGCAGAATGTTGATGAAGATGATAAATTTATCAAGTGTAAACATAACAAAGAAGTATTTGTGCAAGAAAATTCCTTGAAGGACACGTCGATGAAGATATTTAAAACATGTATTGAATGTGATGACTGTGCAGACAGCACTGAAAATGTTGTAGAAGTCAAAGACAGATGGGCTTGAAATAAACTATAGTAGTTATGTTGCAGAAAATGAAGAGTATTTCAGTCATCCATTTGGTGCTCGTAAGGAAGCTGATAATGCTTCATGTGAAAAATACAGTCATGGAAATGGTGTATCTGATGATAGAAAAAGTGCTGGTGATATTTTTGAAGAAAAATTTGCAAAGATATTGGATGGTGCAGATAAGGACAGAGAAAAGAGAAAGTTTTTTGCTAATAAATTGTTTGTTAGTGATTGTGTAGGTACAAAGAAAGAAAATGATGAAGTCTTGGGGTATAAGTCAAATATTGAAGGTGAAACAATTGCGAGTGTAGCAGATTGTTCTTTGAATATTCCAATGATGTATGTTGCTGATGACAATGATGACGAAGGTGCAAATGAAGGAGCCAATATCTGTGAAATTTTCCATGGAGAAGAAATGGTTAATGATGATCATAATGATAGGGTGAAGACTGCCATATCAGCAGTATATGGAGTAACACCAAAAGCTAAAAATGATAAAGTGCACTGTGTTGAAGTGCCTGAACCTGTTTATGAGTTTTTTTTGAAAATATTGATCATTTTAATTTTGTTCAAAAATTTGATAAAATTGTAGAAGATTGCACAGAAGTTGCAGCAAATGAAATAGATAAAGCACAAGAAAAAGGAATTTATAAAGATGTTGGAAATGTTGATGATTTGGTGATTGCAAAAGCAGTGATAGTGATAGAGTTGCATAATGATAGCAATCAAAGTGTTGTGTGTTCTGTTGTAGACAGAGGAATTGAAATGATGAATGATGTTCTTGATGAACAATTGAAAATTTTGGAAGAATGGCTTGAAAAGCCATGATATGATGATAAAGATGAAAGTCTTGTTGTGAATTTAGAAATGAAGAAATTTGATTACCTTGTTGTGGCAATAGAGAAATATTTGAATGAAGAGATAATGACAACTCTTAGAGAAGAACAGAATCAAAAGAATCAATATGGTTCACAGTATGATAATTTGTATAATGTTGACAAAATGTTTGAATGTGCAAGTGAGAAGCCAATGGAAGATGAAGAAGAATCCATTGAAAATTATATTGTAAATGATGAGTTTGATTTGAAAGAAGAAAATTGCATCAAATATTAATTGGCTGAAGAATCAGTTGAAAATATCTTCATGTCATGGAGTCCAAATTTAATGTGTCTACACAATGAAGATAGCTTGTGGGATCTTTGTATGCCCACGTTGCAGTATTCAGAAGAAAAGATTTGGATTGAAGTCCTTGGGATAAAGGACACTGAAATTTTGAATGATGATAAGCAAATTCAAGAATGTTTTGCAATTGAAGTTGATCATAATGGATTAATGGTAAATAAAAAAGTGAAGATGAAGAATCAAAAGTATCTTTGGTATAAATTTTGGTGTTCTAAGCCAAGTAATGATGATGCCGAAGCTAAGAATGATGTAATTAAAATTATGATAAATGATTGGTTTGCAAAGGCCAAGAAGAATGAATGCAATGGTCTTGATGCTGCAATATTATATTTTGAGGAGAACAAGTATCGTGGAGTTGCTGAACAAAAGGAGTTCAGATTTTTAAGATACAAAGTCAAGATGAAGAAATGGCTGAAGCCACAAATGAAGCAAGAGCTGAAGAAGATCAAGGTAAAGATGAAGATAAAACAAAAAACAAAGTTTGCATATTTCAAAGTTTGGAGTTGAAAGAGACATAAATGATTCCCACGTATGTTCCAACAAAGAATGTGAACAAAATTTTGAAGTTGTTTTGATACTGATGTAAGCCTTGCTGAGACTTAGACCAACAGACAATGTAGTTGAAATGTCATTTTGTAAAAACTGTAGTTGTTTGTGTTTGATATGTTTGGGTGTAGTAATTAAGGGGGAGAATGTAGGATGTAGTTAATTGCTCCACCGCCCAAATCAAGTACCCATTGAAACGCTGAAAAGGAAACGCTGTTCAGATGGCTAAATGCTAGATTTCTGAAATGTCAATCACTGCCTAGATTTGTGGCCGCCGCACTCCTGAAGAGTTGCAGCATAGCCACACCACCACACCATTTTGGTTTTTTCCATGCTGTCAAACTTTCAAATCGACAGAACACCATATCAATTTCTAAAGAAGCAGTTGCAGCCTCTATCACAGCTCATGAAATAATTATTGGGCAGAGCATTACATTGTTTTTGAAAAGCAAATTTTTGAAGAGCCATTCACTGACCTATTCGAGCTGATCAGATTGTTGAAGGAGCGTTCACTGTTCCTGTTGCAGCTCATGAAAGGGTTGAAAATTAATTAAATTCTGACAGACATCAAATTAATAAAGCATGAAATGCCATCTTAATGTGCCAGCAGCCGCATCTAATTTTCTCAAGCGGTAGTGCATATTTCAATTCTGTCAGACTGTAACTGTAACAGAGCATTTTCAAAGAAGTGTGTTTTTGTATTGTGAAGGGTCAAGTAGCAGTTAACTACCGACTTAGCTAAATATCCTATAAATACCTAGCTTGTAATCATGTTTGGACAGACAGATATGTAGATTAATATACAGAGTTGAACTCTGAAATTTACTGTGTTATTTTTGTGTTTACTCTGTTCTTGAGTTAGAACACTCAGTTTTATTTCTTGATGTGAGTTTGCTGTAGCAGCCGGAGTTCATTTCTGTGAATGATGTTTATTTAATCAATAGAATGTTTGTGATAATTTTATGGATGCAGGGGTCATCTGAAACTTGTTAAAAAGTCAGTTGTGTGTGAGCGATATGTGTGTTGTAGGTGACGCCAGCATTCACAGCTAGCTGAAACAACCGTATAGAGTGTTGCTGGCTATAATAGCTAGTTGGAACACAATCTTGAAGTGTCGGTAGCAGTAGCAGCCGTGCTGCAACAATCCTGTACGTGCTGGGGTTATTATTTTGAGCTCTATCAGTAAAGATGTACATTGTTGTGAACAGCTACACATTGTTGAGAAGAGCTGAACATTGACTGTAGGTGGTTTTTTGAGCTGTACGTGAAGTCTCAAGTGCTGCTAAGGAAAGGAGCGGCACTCCCTTGCCTTCCCCACAGTGGTATTGGAGCTGAGTGTTTATGATTTCTATTTGTTGGTCCTATGCTCACTTCGTGAATGAGCCGTATGACTGTATGATGAACTGTTAGTATTTGGTTTGGAAATTTTGTTGTTGAGTATTACTCCAATGCCCTTTTCTTGCTACGAAGAAAGAGGAGAAGTAAGTTTGGTTTGTAGGTTTAGATATGTATTGGTAAGAGCTCGTGTTCTCCCTCAAATAAACCTTGAGTCATCATTTGGTAGCTAAAGGATGAAACAAGTGTCTCTTGTCTCATCTGTATGTTGGTTAAAATGTGCAAGCTTGGTCGTGGCTTGTGTAAAGAGATGAAAGTGTTAGAGTCCGTGGATGAAGTTGACTCTGTGAGTGTTCTCTCAGATAGAGGTTGATAAATTGAAAGGAAGATATCCTTCTTGGTTGAGAGCTCCCATATAGTTTAGTTGTAGAGCAGCTTGAATTCCAATGTTTTGGAAGTTTGCTTGGTTTGAATTAAAGCCATTTTCCGTGAAAAAGGATTAGGAGGACGTATCAGAAAGAAATTTAAATTATGTGCAAGTATTTGTTTGAAAACAGAGACATGGGGAAAAGAAGAAGGATTAAAGAGATGAAGAATAATATTGTTGATACAACAAAAGCTCGTTTTTCAATTGTAGAAATATTAGGAGAAGCCACCGAGGAACCTGCTGAAGCAGATGAAGTTCAAGAAAAACTAGTGGATGCATGGAGCAGCATCTATTATCCACCGCCATATTTTGCAGGTACAATTTATGAATGTTGGTTAGTTAATATGAAAAATTTCTTGCATGGTAGAGGTTTATGGAATTTTGTTGAGGATGGAGTTAAGAAACTCCAGGATGAGGCAAAGGATGGACTTACCTTGTACTACATCCAGCAAGCTCTGGATGATAATATATTTCAAGTAATTGCTGAAGAAAACACAGCTGGAGAAGCATGGGAAAGTTTTAAGAGAAAGTTTGATGTAAGGGGGATTTATATGGCCGAGTCACAGCCTGTTAACATTTCAGCAAACAAATTTGCAGAAGTAGCAGAAGATAGTCAAATTATTTGTAAATCTTGCAATTGTGTTGACATATCAAATGATGAAAATGATGTTGAAACTAAAGGTGGAAATGAGGTTTTTGTATGTGGTATAACAGCAACAGAGTCTGAAGAAGTTGAAATTTCTATTGATAAAGATGTTGATGTAGTTTCAAATTTAGATGTCGCTGAAGTAAATTATGGAATGGTTAACATGCAGAATGTTGATGAAGATGATAAATTTCTCAAGTGTAAAGAGAACAAAGAAGTATTTGTGCAAGAAAAGTCCTTAAAGGACATGTCAATGAATATATTTAAAACATATATTGAATGTGATGACTGTGCAGACAACACTGAAAATGTTGTAGAAGTCAAAGACAAAGATGGGCTTGAAATAAACTACAGTAGTTATGTTGCAGAAAATGAAGAGTATTTCACTCATCCATTTGGTGCTCATATGGAAGCTGATAATGCTTCATGTGAAAAATACAGTCATGAAAATAGTGTATTTGATGATAGAAAAACTGCTGGTGATATTTTTGAAGAAAAATGTGCAAAGATATTGAATGGTGCAGATAAGGACAGAGAAAAGAGCAAGTTTTTTGCTAATAAATTGTTTGTTAGTGATTGTGCAGGTACAAAGAAAGAAAATGATGAAGTCTTGGGGTATAAGTCAAATATTGAAGGTGAAGCAAGTGCTGGTGTAGCAGTTTGTTCTTTGAATATTCCAATGATGTATGTTGCTGATGACAACGATGAAGAAGGTGCAAATGAAGGAGCCAATATCTGTGAAATTTTCCATGGAGAAGAAATGGTCAATGATGATCATAATGATAGGGTGAAGACTACCATATCAGCAGTATGTGGAGTAACACCAAAAGCTAAAAATGATAAAATGCACTGTTTTGAAGTGCCTGAACCTATTTATGAGTTTTTCGAAAATATTGATGACTATAATTTTGTTGAAGAATTTGATAAGATTGTTGAAGATTGCACAGAAGTTGCAGCAAATGAAATAAATAAAGCACAAGAAAAAGGAATTTATAAAGATGTTGGCAATGTTGATGATTTGGTGATTGCAGAAGCAGTGATAGTGATAGAGTTGCATAATGATAACACTTAAAGTGTTGTATGTTTTGTTGTAGACAGAGGATTTGAAATGCTGAATGATGTTCTTCATGAACAATTGAAATTTTTGGAAGAATGGCTTGAAAAGCCAAGATATGATGATAAAGATGAAAGTCTTGTTGTGAATTCAGAAATGAAGAAAGTTGATTACCTTGTTGCAGCAACAGAGGAAGATTTGAATGAAGAGATAATGACAGCTCTCAGAGAAGAACAAAATGAAAAAAATCAATATGGTTCACAGTATGATAATTTGTATAATGTTGACAAAATGTTTGAATGTGCAGGAAACCATTGGAAGATGAAGAATAATCCATTGAAAATGATATTGGAAATGATGAGTTTGATTCGAAAGAAGAAAATTGCATCAAAGATGAATTGGATGAAGAATCAGTTGAAAATATCTTCATGTCATGGATTCCAGAAGAAATTTGGCATTTAATGTGTCTACACAATGAAGATTGCTTGTGGGATCTTTGTATGCCCACGTTGCAGTATTCAGAAGAAAAGATTTGGATTGAAGTCCTTGGGATAAAGGACACTAAAATTTTGAATGATGATAAGCAAATTCAAGAATGTTTTGCAATTGAAGTTGATCATAATGGATTGATGGTAAATAAAAAAGTGAAGATGAAGAATCAAAAGTATCGTTGGTATAAAGTTTGGCGTTCTAAGCCAAGTAATGATGAAGCCGAAGTTGAGGATGATGTAATTGAAATTATGATAAATGATTGGTTTGCAAAGGCCAAGAAGAGTGAATGCAATGGTATTGATGCTGAAATATAATATTTTGAGGAGAACAAGTATCATGGAGTTTCTGAACAAAAGGAGTTCAGATTGTTAAGATACAAAGTCAAGATGAAGATATGGCTGAAGCCACAAATGAAGCAAGAGCTGAAGAAGATCAAGGTAAAGATGAAGATAAAACATAAATCAAAGTTTGCATATTTCAAAGTTTGGAATCAAAAGAAGCATAAATGATTCCCACATATGTTCCAACAAAGAATGTGAACAAATTTTTGAAGTTGTTTTGATACTGATGTAAGCCTTGCTGAGACTTAGACCAGCAGGCATTGTAGTTGAAATGTTGTTTTGTAAAAACTATTGTTGTTTGTGTTTGATGTATTTGGGTGTAGTAATTAAGGGAGAGAATGTTGGAAGTAGTTAATTACTCCACCGCCCAAATCAAGTACATTCTAAAACATTGAAAAGGAAACGTTGTTCAGATCGCTAGATGCCAGATTTTTGAAATGTCAATCACCACCTAGATTTGTGGCCGTCGCACTCCTGAAGAGTTGCAGCATCGCCACACCACCACACCATTTTGTTTTTTGCCATGCTGTCAAAGTTTCAAAGGGACATCACACCATATAAATTTCTGAAGAAGCAGTTGCAGCCTCTGTCAGAACTCATGAAATAATTATCGTGCAGAGCATTACATTGTTTTTGAAAAGCAAATTTTTGAAGACCCATTCACTGACCTGTTCGAGCTGATCAGATTGTTGAAGGAGCGTTCATCGTTCTTGTTGTAGCTCATGAAAGGGTAGAAAACTAATTAAATTCTGACAGACATCAAATTAATAAAGCATGAAAATCCATCTTAATGTGCTAGCATATGCATCTAATTTTCTCAAGAGGTAGCGCGGATTTCAATTCTGTCAGACTGTAACTGTAACAGAGCATTTGCAAAGAAGTGCGTTTTTGTATTGTGAAGGGTCAAGTAGCAGTTAATGAACGAATTAGCTAAATATCCTATAAATACCTACCTTGTAATCATGTTTGGACAGACAAAGATGTAGATTAATATAGAGAGTTGAACTCTGAAATTTACTGTGTTATTTTTGTGTTTACTCCGTTCTTGAGTTAGAAAACTCAGTTTTATTTCTTGATGTGAGTTTGCTGTAGCAGCCGAAGTTCATTTGTGTGAATGATGTTTATTTATTCAGTAGAATGTTTGTGATAATTTTATGGACGCAGGGGTCATGTGAAACTTGTTAAAAATTCAGTTGTGTGTGAGTTGTGTGTGTGTTGTAGGTGACGTCAACATTCACAGCTAGCTGAAACAACCGTATAGAGTGTTGCTGGCTATAACAGCTAGCTGCAACACAATCTTGGAAGTGCCGGTAGCAGTAGCAGCCGTGATGCAACAATCCTGTATGTGTTGGGGTTGTTAGTTTGAGCTCTGTCAGTAAAGATGTACATTGTTGTGAACAACTGTACATTGTTGAAAAGAGCTGAACATTGACTATAAGTAGTTTTTTGAGTTGTACGTGAAGTCTCAAGTGCTGCTAAGGAAAGGAGTGGCACTCCCCTGCCTTCCCCACACGTTTTTGCTTCGACACTCGAATCGTTCAGTTAGACAGACGTCAGATCTTTGTTTGCTTCAGGAGGAGCGTTTTTTATTTTTCAGTGGGTGAAAATATGCAGACTAGTGCAATGGCTCTGGCAGCATAGATGGAAAAATGCAAATCAAGGTCCCTATCAGATCAATGGCCAAGATCTTGGACTCTGGAACAGGTTTTTTGGACCACCGAATGTAAGCTCGACTCTATATTCCAAAACCGTGGATCGGATGAGATTTCAAAATTAACATTTTAATAATATAAAACTAATTTAGTAAAAATCTCTATTTGATCCATGATTCGATCAGATATGAATGTATTTGTTGATTTGTACCAAAATATTGAGCTAACATATGTTCATCTGTTTAAGATTTATTGTAGCTATACCAATTTAATTCCCAAAACAACAAAATTGTTAGAATTTCCTAGAGCATTTTTCAGAAGTCTTCAATGGAGCGATGCTATTGGAAGTGGGAAGTTTCCAGATACTCTGCCATTTATCCTGGATACTCTTATCCTTTCATAGTTTGAATTAATTAAAAAAAAATGGAAGTGAATTCAGTCAAATGATGATCTTTCTTTTTAAATCTGGAACCACCCAACATATTCTTTGTCACTTACCATGCTCTTTCTTAAAAAAACTAAAATTCTGTAAAGAATGGTTCCAAAGATCCACATACAACGCCGAACAATTGATTATTTTGGGAAACCTCTCACATCACTAGTGTAAAATGAGAGATTAGTGACTAGGAGACCAAAAGTTTTGGTCACCACCGTTTTTTTAAGGGATAAATGACCAAAATTGATAAATTTAAGTGAGATAACTAAAAAAGACCAAGATAAATGACCACTTTTGGTCATGGGATAAAAACCAACTAAAAAAAACCAAGATAAATGACCAAATTTGGTCACGGGATATCTAGACTAAAAATGACCACATAACAATTGGTCATTTATTTGGTCATTTACAGTTGTCACTCCGGCAATAAAAAAAATTCCCTCTCAAATCAATTGTTTTTCCCTCTCAAATCAATTGTCTCACCCAGTTTTGGACATGGGAAGCCAATGAGCAAAGAAAAATTCATAGAAGCTAGATCCAGAGGGAGGAAGAAAAAATGAAGGAGGATATCCTGAAGAGTCCCCTCACATTGAAGGTAGCGGGTCTTCTGCTGCTTGCCATCGCATGCTTCTACTTGGGAAAACACTGGGCAAGCGATTATGACCAGGTACAGATCTTTATTGGCTCGATTTCCTCTTCAGTTCAATCCCACATGGTTTCCCTTGCACGCACCGAGGCTCCAACCTATGACCTCTCTTCCCTAAACATCACAAAACCCACCCCCCTCTTCCTCCTCCATCACCACCATCACCAACTTCCTTTGCAATAGTGGACAAGGATGGAGTAATGCAGGATCATTTCTTGGTGGGGGAGGATGACAACCTGGATGATTATGACACTGATAATGACACCTCTGTTTCTGAGATGGACATCTTCGAGCAATCATTCAATGGATCTGAGAATGTGAAGGGGAGCACCGATATCGGGGACACCAAGGTTGAGAGATTCAAACTGTTCCCTAAGAATATGAGTGAGTATATACCCTGCCTAGACAATGTTGCTGCAATTTCCAAGCCCAAATCCATGACGAGAGGGGAGAGGTTTGAACGTCTTTGCCCGGACAAAGCGAACCAGTTAAATTGCCTTGTTCCCACTCCACCTAAGTACAGCGCTCCCATTCCATGTCCCAGAAGCCGCGACGAGGTTTGTTGTAACTTGTCTCATCTTTTTTTTTGAATTAATAAATGCAAGATAAGATGAGATTATATAATTTAATTCATACCCTCCAAATTTCAGTATTGTCATTTGGCCTATTGGTGAGGCATCCAAACTTATTATTTGGACACTAAATCTCCAATTGAGTGAATCTATCGTAATGTTCAGATATGTAAGACATCAAAAACTTATTTTCTGGATCCTAATGTTCAATTGAGCAAATCAATCATCATGTTTAGAGCTTGCGGGGTATTTGTCATATGTTTGGAAAAAACAGTTGTGGGTATGAGATTCTAAATTGGTTGTAAGAATTCATTTTTCTTTGTCTCTTGATCTTTTTCATTTTTGAAATTCATGAAACAATTGGATGATTTTGCACATAGTCATAAGATCAAGCTAGAATGTGTGTATGGTCTAGATGGCAGATGCTAGTAAGTATAGTTCTCATGAAATCACTATACAATCCTACTGTGACTAGGTTTGTTTGTCCCCTCTTTCCTTTGAAGTATTAGAATTCTGAGATGTCATCTCATTTGCTATGTTGGCAAAGCTCCAAAAACTTATCGACTGGATCCTAATCTCCAATTGAGTCGACCCATCACAATGCTCAGAGCTCATGGGCATCTGTCATATCCTTGATAAAACAATTGAGATCTGTGATTGTGAATTGGATTTAAGTACTAAGCACACATCTGTCTTTCTGTCATTTGATCTTTTGCTTTGCATAAAATACATCCGACAATTTGATGTGTTTTCACAGTAGACACCTGTCAGATAGAATATTTGCCCACTGCATATGTGACAGATCCTTATCAATGTAGCGCAAGAGAACACCAACACATAGAGAACTATGGGAGAGATATATAGTTGAAAACCACTTTGTCCTTTAATCCCCAAGAAGCCCGATACTATGACAAATCAGATAGACCTTTGTGGGACTTGAGTGTCCAGTTTAGAATTTGAATATGTACCAAGGCTGGGCCATCTCTGGTCATCCTATATTA
>LPNX010329634.1:0-12426 GCA_001517045.1 Pseudotsuga menziesii
GGATAAATCTTGGGATGATTTATTTAACGAGGGGACTGTGGAAAAACTGGGGGCGCTCATCATCAAGTTGAACAGACAAAGGATTGAATTGCAGAAAACAGCATGCAAGTTGCTCTGTCCCATAGGCTATTCTTAACCTCGCGGACGTTAAAATATTTCCTTCCTTCCTTTCATTGTTTATTTAGACAGTCGATATATTCAACAGTGGGATCTCCACGACTTTACTGGGATTATGAACCATCACATTCTCTTCACATTATATACTTCTCCTATAAATTGAGGGCCATGAAAGAGAAACTAGCATCAAATTTTCATCAACGGCACTGGTAAACTGGCTGGTGTACCCCGGCCCGTAGCGAGTTACGATTATTCCTTTCTATCTATAGCAATGGGTATACTGGGTCGTTGTGCCTGTGAGTTTTACTTTCTGTGCTGGCGAAATTCCAGGGACATTTAAAGGAGAGGTATATACGCTAACCAAATCGCCCCCAACCCATCGGAATCCGGTAGAGGAAGAATTCTTGAAAATGCAATTCCGAGTGTTTAAATCACGATTTCAATTATTTAGGTAGTTTTAAAATGTAGCAATTAATTTAGAACAAAAAATTCTATCTGTTGAAACTACATAATATCCTAAACTGCGAACTCAGACATAATTGTAACCGGATTTAATAAAAAAAATTGCCGGAGAACTGGGGCGTTTTGGATGTCTTTTACCCCACGCGCAATTTATATGCCCGTTGATAAGAAACGCATCCACAGCTACCGTAAGTTTCACCACTCAAAACTACAGTTAAACCCATGAATTTCATTACTAAACCAATCAAACCTAAACAATTCAAATTTTTTTTGAGGTTCACCGAATTTCGAACTTCAAGGTTTGAATTTGGCGAACCTGTGACTTAGATTCCAAGTAGGGATATCATCACAATTGTTGGAATGACCATGCTTTTCTACTGTTTCAATATGATTTTGCATTATGTTATCCATAGAAATACCAACATATAGTATTGACGTAAGGCATTGTTGAAGCTCATCTAAAATTCGAGGAGCATACATGGCATGAATCCAAACAACATCCCTATAAAATGATCTATGACAAGGTAAGACAATTTTATCAACATGATTGTGTTGGTTATATATAATACCTTTCAATGCACGTTCATAGGATCCCTTTTGGCCAGTTTCAAGTGGGTTCCAGAGATTTGCCAGCTATGTCATATGCAGAGGACCAAGATGGAGGAGCATTTTGTTTGTTATACAAGAACTGTTCTAGTACCTCTTCAGGGAGTCTCAAAACTCTCTCTCAATCCCTTTGCCATACCCAAACAAGCAGTGTCTAGCCTTCCTCATGACGGAGGCATTGGATATCCAGTCTTCTAGGCTTAAACCACCACCCCAAAAAGATACCACTTGGGCAATTACATTCGTTTTTCCAATACTACCAGCAAACAGAGACACCATGGGTCCAACAATGGAAACACCATTCAGATAGGATCTAGAGCTATGAGACCCTGGTGGGCCTCCTACCCCCCTCTGACAAGACCCTCGCAGAGTAGTCGATTTAGATCTTGAGACAAGGCTCACTCTTCCAGAAGGCAGTCTTTCGCTCCTAGAGAAAAACAGCAGGCCACTCCCTTGAGACTGAGACACATCATAAATCAGTTCTCCTTCCAATGCTTAGCCCGCTATCATTATCATTAACTGCAATCAAAATTTTCCAAACAAATCCAAGTTTGTATTGTTCATATTTTCGGCTTTCCATTACACAATAACAAAAGACTGCATTGATCCAATCAAACCAAAACATTATGCATAAAAGACATTTTGTTACCGGAAAACCAATCATTCCAAATAATGGAACCTTGGCACCAGCTGCTATGGTTCAAAATTATGTAACAGAACCCAAAATTCTTTAATTTGATTTCTTAAAACTGTTACATAATCCATGAACATCATAAAAGAACCTGAAATTACAGCCAGAAATGAAATAACACAGGGAACCTGTCAAAGTAAGCTGCATAACATCATGCCATATTTCATCTAGAAAGATTTTGTGAGGTTTTAAATCACATGGATTGCTGAACATGCTAGGAAGAGTCCAAAAGAACAGAACCACATTGGAAGAAAATTTAGACACTTAAAGTTGCATATCACCGGTCTTGCATCAGTAACAAAATCTCATAAGCATGTGTGTTTGCCAAAAATATTCAGGCAATTTGTATCTCAATTTTCAAGGAGTGAATATATAAATTTCCAACATTGAATCAGATGATTCACCTCATTACTTGCATCACACAAAAGAGATCAGGAGAATAACCATCTTGCTTCAGCATCTCCGAAATTGCATCTGCCGCCTATGACATTTATACAATTACTAAATAATGTCAAATATAAATATATATATAAATATTACCATATTTTACCCATCAGTGTGTGAACCGCATTCCATGAAATAAGCCTGGAAAAAAATTATATGCATATTTTATTGTTTACACCAAAAGGAAAAGGAGTTAAATTTTGTTAACAAGGAAAAAAAGTTATCAGCTCAAAATCCTGGAAATCAAAAATGTAGAATAGTCAAAAAACTTATATAACCTTTTTAATCTCATAGACTTGGAGAAAATAACCATGAATTTCTACCAAACTTGATTGTGTGCAGGCTGCAGGACACCTCAGAATTGTGTTACTCATCTTTTATTTTATTTCTGTCACACATTCTAAATGTTCTACTCTCCCTGGGCATTTTATGAGTGGACCAAAATCTTATAATGTTAATTGTATAAGTTGGTTATATTCCACACTAGGTTGGTTGTAAAATAAATAGCATTTTGTTTTGATAGTGATAACATCATAAAGTAAATACTTGTTGGCATACCATTTCTACCATCGAATAACCAAGAAATAATACTTAGACAAAATTTTAATCCAGAAGCTTCATAGATTTGTTTCAACTTCCTCCCCCTTAATAAATTTCTAGGAAAGAGATGCCACACCTCTTTACTGCCCAGATCAGCACAAGCATGAAGAGCAGTATGATAAACAGTTAATTCTCTGTTAAAGTAACGCCGCTGTACAATCTCAGCAGTAGGAATGTTGTAAAGTTCTTCCTCGGTCACACCAATCATTCCAGAATCTCCACTGCCACTGGAAGCTTCCACAGATGACCAACCTTTTGACTGCTTTACTAGTTCAATAATCTTACCAAATTCATTGACAAATATAAAATTCAGAAGGGGTGTATAAAAAAAATCTTTTAATAAAACAACCTAGAAAGAAAAAGCGCCTTATCACTCCACATCCAAGGAAATGGAGTCACCTTAGATGTGGTCTCTTCTGTTACAGGTTCCCTGTTCTTGAATGCAGTTATTAGCCCAGCATAGCAGAACTTATTCAGACCAAGACCAGCAGCAGTCATATCGCGGACAATTGCATACCTGTACCATATTCATAAGTAAGTTCATTGTGAGAGTCTTTGCTTATATTTGACTCCATAAAACATTTACTTTCATGGAATGAATCTTGTTTATTAATCTGATCATCTCATTCCATAACGATAAAGGGATATTCACTCAGCTAGAGTTCAAAAGAACTCGTAGTACATATTAAAATCCAAAAGGGGAAAACAACCCAATGGAGTTTTCCAGCTCACAAGGACACTAACTAAACCAAATTAAAATCAATGCAGAATCTATTCTCCAAAGAATCAAAATGGTTACATCGCTTTATTTAATATCAATGAAAAAAATTCCATCGAAATGTGTGCATATCTTTATGATTTTGTAATTCAAGAGTTTTTCCCAAGTTTTTCCTGATTTTTTCCCCTACTGATTCGAACTCTTGCCTCTTCTGCCTTGCCAAGTCTTTTGTTGATTTCAAGTATGATGACTATAAACCAAAGGGGGATCACATTACAAAAACTAGGCCAACACAAGAACACCAAGAGATAAAGATGTCAACGTATTATGGATATCCTGGATACCTGAGCATTCAACAAGCACAAGATTGATCAACTAAATCAAGACTTACAATATTATCTTACAATGATCATTGCCTTACATCTCGATTACAAATGAGGCTAAAGCCTCTCAATTATAAGTTTAGGATTACATCCTAAAACCCCAAGTGTGGTTCCACAACAATGTCCACAAAAGTCAACTTAAACACTAGATAAGTTGAAGTTACATATGCCTCGAGCGGACACAGTGAACTCCAATGGTCCTCAGTTAGTGCATAACACTATCCAACAGATCAACATGTCTTCCATCAAAACACAAGTCAACTGAGTAGTGCACTAATCACATTGCACACCTGCATTTACTTCAAGTTGGGTATACACACAACATTCCAACATCCCCTTTAAACACAACTTGGAAGTTGGAAGTCAACACTGAAATTACATTGACAAACCCCTTAATTTTATTTGGGTTGAGACCAATAAAACATGAACAATGCTAACCTATAATAAATTGATCAAGACAAGGTACTGTAATGCTCTCTGAAGAACGACCACCTTTAAAACGTCAATCTCCACATGCTCATCTTCAGAAAATAGTGAAGTGACTCATGCACCAAGCTGACAAAACAGCTTCCAGACTCAATAGTGAAGAATGAAGCATATGCACAAATGATTTGACGAAGAGTCAAGTCCCATCAAATACCGCCAACAAATAGTGTTCATGCTATCAAACAAAACTCTAGCCGATTCGCATGGTAGTCAACAGTGCACAAGACAAGGTGCTCTGTTGAACATTCAATTCACAATCTAATCTCATTAAGATGGGCTTACAGTTTACACACCCCAACATCCCAACAAGCTTATCAAGATCAATAAGGATCCAAGTCAATAATAATATCAGAAGCAGTGTGTTGGTACTCAGTCATCCACCAACATACAGTCATCAATGTACACACTCTCTCAATACCATAGTCATTGCTCAACACACATCACAGCAGCATCAAGCTACATATACCCAACCCAACATCTCAACATCATCCCCCCTTAAACACAACTTGAGGGATTATGGAACAATCAATAATGTTGACAACAAGGCCTCCAATCCAAACTTTCCCACATCAGCAACATAATAAACATGCCAATAAATTTGTCCAACAAGACTGCAACTACAACCAATCAAAAAGAGTAGCCAGGATTTATAGTTTTACAACTGACGACACAGATTGAATGTTGTACTCAAATATCTATTCAAATACTTCTAGGTCCAATCATCAACAGAACAACATTCAAACCTAGTAGTCAATACTGGTCCAAAAGTCTATCTCTTACACCTCTTCTTCAAAGATGTATAAGAATCCATATTGTGGATACCTACACTTCCTGTCACAATGATTACAATATCGATATAGCAAACAATTATGTTCTAGTTGAAAAGAAGGCATGAGACAAATCCTGCTCATTGAAAAGGTGTAGGATTTTGTCCCTGCAAATTAATAAAGCTACAGCAACCAATGCAAAATGTGCTTCTTAAACATCAGTAAAGTGACCTCCATTTAGGAATGGATTCTCAACATATCCAAATCCTCTCTAAATGGTCTCATCTTGGGTTCAACTGGAGAAACAATACCATGTCCATTATTGTGAACTCCACCACCTGAATATCTCATCTTACACAACAACCACGACCCAATACCTCTTCTATATTTCTCAAACTCAAGACATCAATGCATTAGTAGCCAATAATCCCTAAGAGGAGGTGACATAAAGATCTTGATTGTCACCAATACAAGCATCATCACTGCTAGAAATATCACCTAAAGCATTAATAGAAGACATACATTGTTGAGAGAGACTCTCAATAAACACATCAATCCACCTAACCCAATGAACAACTTCCTCATCATATTTCTTTAAAGGGACTTCATATTTAGTTACTTTAAGTTCAAGACCATGATTGTAATCCTGCAAGACCTAAATGGTCTTATCCTTCTCATTCAACTGAAAAAGGAAGAGATCATAGCCTTCCTTTAGATTCCGATACTCATTAAACAGATGAACATTGTCAATGAGAAGTGGAGCGGCCTCCTCGCAAAGCTTAGTCATTGAGACCAACAAAGAGACGACCCCATTACAAAGTTGAGAAAATTGTTCATCTAGCTCAGTAATGGTTTCTTCCTGGGAGATAAGCTTACTCCACCTTTCTTTCTCTACACAAAGTCTCTGAATAGCCAATTCTTCTTCTTCATCGAGAGCATCCATCATTTCCTTTGAAATAGCTATAAATCAGTGCTTGGTCAATTCTCAAAGAAGGCCACTAACTGATGGTCTAATCAAACTTGGTCAAAGAACTCTCCGATCTTATATTACCTTATATTTTCTCCAATACTTAGTCATGTCACAATCTAACAAGTATCAATATTATTAAAAACAAAGTCAAACCCACAAAAGCATCCAAGGAGATTTGATCCTTGGTCTCTTTATTATGGCAATATAGCTCTCCCAAATGTTCTACGCTATTAATATGTTTATTGAGCAACACAACAATGCACCTCAACTCTGCCTCATGTTATCATCCAGAAATTCCCACCTCATTAATACCTAATAAAATCTAAATAACATTAGATATCAAACCACTATTGGATAACATTAGATACCTCGCTTGACCTCTCTCACTTCGAAGAGAACTGCTTGCTAACTTCAAAGGAGTATCCCTAAGTGACTCTAGGAGTCAACTGTAAATCGAAATAAAAGTTTGATGTCGTAAAATAAACTGCAATTAAATATAAAAAACAATCTATATGTCCTAAACACTGGAATTTGCACAGAAAACGATGCAGAAATTTTTTATGCTAAGCATTGGCACAAATCCTGATGCAAGTATATGCTAAAACCTCGCTGTTTTAAGTACAAAACAAAAATTACAACAAGCTGTAATTGACAGTTTTAGTGCTGTAAATGCTTTAAAAGATATCCAGAAATTTGTACTTTTTGTTGGCCAAGCAACCCAATGTAATTAGGAATTTTTTAACTGTACATGCAAATAAAATGTATGAAAATCGAGATAGATAAATAGTTCTTGACTGCGTTAATCAGTGCTTTAAGAAGTTCAAATATGAAGGGAGAAAAGCGCATAGTGTAAATAATTAAAAAAACCAAATCCTACTGCTTAAACTCTATCAAAAGCAAGAAGAGTCTGGAAAACATAAATTCTTACACACACATAACACAAGGGATGGTCGCCAAGGAAATGCTTGAATGTCTTCATTACCAAGGGTTGTAGGATGAACAATATCCTTCACAGTTTCAAACACATGGACAACTATCCAAGATTTTGGAGAAGCAAACATGTACAACTTCATGACAATAGGGGATTGGAACAAACAGAATGCTGCAAAGCAGAATACAACTATCACTTGTACTTAAAGCTTGCTCTGAATTACTCTTTCAAGAAAAATTTGGAAGCAATGAAAGGAACAAGGCAATAGCAATAAACTCTCGCTTTCAAAGAATACCCAATAATAGCGATGACCTTGCCCTAACATTGCTTGTACAATTTATAGAAGAAGAGAATGAGATTGGAGAGTGGCAGAAATAGAAGCACAATAAGAATAGTACTCTCCAAGTATAATGCTCCCCTTTTAAAGAATATATTATATAGCATGTTACAAAAGAAACTACTCCATAAATTTGCCCTCCTATAATATCCGCCTGCAAGAGAAATATACTTGTGTATGGATGATTTCTTCTTTTAATGCACTTATTGCATAATACCTAAAATAGAACTCATAAATTTCATGAAATAATATAAGTTAATTCTATCAATGTCCAACAAGATGACCACAAATAAGTCAAAGGGACTGCTAAGTACAATAGTGTGGAATAGAAAGTGGGAGGGCAAAGGCCACTCCTATAAAATATATCAAAAGAAGCAAGGTAAAAGCAAATTTAAATTATTCTATACTAGATAAGATTATGTAGTCTAATACAAGGAGACGAAAGTGCAGATTAGTGATGCACAAACATGCAAGTATCTTAGGGGGAATGATGTCTTGTCAAATGGTCGTTGATAAACCATCCCCGACACCCTCACTCTTAAAATCTAAGGCTGAAGAGAAAACAATAATGATAGATGATAGATCAGAGGATCTGGAAGATCAAGTCTAAGATGTCTCAATGTCCGAAATCGACAAGGTATCCCTGTGACAAGATCTGTAGGTACCCCCCCTATCTGCCTGTGTTGTCATAATTTTAAACTATCGTGGAATCCAAGACAACACACCTGTAAGGGACTCATTGGCTATCCCACTCCTTGGTCCTCAAATATATGATGTATAGTAATGCTAATGTCTGACTGCCCCTTAGTGCCTCTATTTGACATAAGAACCAGACAGAAAGAAGTAATCGGCCTGTAGGAGTCCCATCTGGGTCTGGGAGGCCGAATAGAATGATTTCAAAGGTTGTGGACCTCTCACACATACAGGGGAAGGCATCTCTAGTTTGGAAATGAAAAGAAGATTGAAAGAGGGTTTTGAGATTTCCTGACAAGACAGTGAAATTGCCCTCTAATCTCATAATATATGGGACACCTGAAGATAAAGTGCTCCTCCATCTCAATTTATTGAAGATGGCGGATCTGATTAATCCTATCTTTGTTAAGAATCAATATGCTAAGATAGATAACATTAGTATTCAATTCAATTTCACAACAATAGCATATACAGGATTACTGAAAGAAACACAATCACAAGATAGACACCGATTTATCCTGGGAGACCCTCTAGGGAAAGAAAACCCAACAAAACTTCCTCAATATAGATGATCAAAAATAGAGGGACAAAACCCCAAAAAAGTGCTCCTTCTCCTTGCAGATATATCTCTCTCTCTCTCCTATGCGAATTACACAAGTGAGTGTGTGTGTCCAAATGAGGAGCACATCACTCCTATTTATACTTTATCTTCCACTTGACTTTTTCCCTAACTAGGTTGGCCCCAACAAAACTTAACTGGGCCGACTTACCTATGAAGACTCAAAACAATATAATATTACTTTCTGGAGGGTTCTATCAACCCAACTTACAATGGAGGTTTTAGATCATAACTCTATGATGACCAAATACAATAATAACATCCCGATGGAGGAATAAAACATCTCCAAATAAATTACAATAATAAAATACAATAGAATATTCTTCGAAGTTACAATATTTCAACACTCCCCCTTAACGAGAAGGGTATTCTACTGACTGCAACAGCATCAATTGTAGGAACAAGTAGAGAGAGCATCATCAATAGTAGGAGCAAGGAGAGAGAGCATCATCAACAACATCAAGGTGATACATCTACAAATCATTGGAAGTTTTCTTCAACAACATTAGCAACTAGAACAGTTACTGGAACATCTTCAATATCTTCAGTACTAGAGCATCATCTTCTACAGCACTGAGTCTTCATCTTTGATCTTCATCTTCTACAAATCTCGATCACTCGATCATCTACAGCAACACTTGGCCTTTCGATCAGCAACAACATCATCCGCAGCAACACTTGATCTTCCGATTAGCAACAACATCATCTGCAGCAACATAACGTTTAACACACATGATCCAATTACGGGATGATCAATCCCTCTCACTTTAGGACATAAGTCCAAGGATGACGCAATCCTAACCACATCACTGAGACAAAAGTCTGAGGATCTGTAATGTTCCATTTTTGATAAATAGGGAATGACCAAGGACCTTTCATACCGAGAGCATATTAGAACAACTATTCAGTCATTAGTATAGTAAAGAGGGCCATCAAAGTTATTATCATATGACATAAAGCATGCAGAACATGGAGGCCTTACTTCTTTCGCTTAAGTCAACGAGCAATTAGAATTGCATGCATGCAAAAAGTAAAGTGGAAACCCTAAAAGTGACATACAAACCCTAAAAGTACATGCTAAGCTATATAAGAAGAGTCATTGAACCAAAATGATCATCCATGATTATTTTTATTAAGTTTGGTTTCTAGAGCAACAGCAGCAGGTGCAGCAACAACAAGTTGAGGTTGGAGACGAAGGTCTTCAACTAACAAGGGTTTTCAGCAACGAAATCTATCTACCCTAACCACTTCAGGATAGATCATCCAGGTCTGTCACTAGTTATTCATCGTATTCATTCATCTTCAGCTATCCAGTATACAAAGAGAGATTTATTGCAGGTTCATATTTACAGCTGGGGTTTAGCTGGAAATATCCAGAGTAATTTGCTGGGGCATAGAATCTCAGTTTTCTTCCTGCATGTCATCACAATCCTTCTCAGCAGGCTACCCACACTCTACTGAGTGATTATCAGGTCATTGTTTGCATATCCGGAGGATCCAGCTGCAGATTTGTAGAAAAAGGGGGATGTTATCCTCCAGTGCAAAACAATTCGCTAGGTGCCTCAGGGAGGGAAAAACTTCTGCATGCGACCATCATTCTCTCCAGCAGGGGAAGACCAATATCTTGACAAAGTTTCAGCAGTATCGGGCACCTCCTCCTCCAAAAACGTCATTATCTTCCTGAAGAGGGCACACATGTAGCTGGGCGTCAAACTGAGAAAAGCAACACTATATTCGGGCACACCTTGCATGCAGCATATCTCTGGAGTACTATCAGCTTATTTATCAGTAGTAAGTGTACATCTTCTTACTGAAAATATTTACCCTATAATCTCTCCAGATTAGCTATATTTTAGGGCCATTTGGCACAACACTTTACATGCACATTTTATTCATCTTTTTGCACATCATTGAGTGTATGAACAAACAACATAGTAGCAAAGAACAGTAGAATATCAGTTTGGGATATCACAAGATCACTTTAGGACTAATGTCCAAGGATAATACAATCCCAACCACATCACGGAGATAAAATTTTGTGGATCACTTTAGGACTAATGTCCAGGGACGATACAATCCTAACCACATCATAGAGACAGAAGTCTACAGATCACTTTAGGACTAATGTCCAGGGATGATACAATCCCAGCCACATCACAGAGACAAAAGTCTGCGGATCACTTTAGGACTAATGTCCGGGGATGATACAATCCCAACCACATCACGGAGATAAAATTATGCAGATCATTTTAGGACTAATGTCAAGGGTGATACAATCCCATTGCAACATCATCATCATTGCTCCCCCTTTCAAGGAAGGTCCTTTCGAACCACACCAAGCTTGTCACAAAAGTATTCAAACTTTACTCGAGATAGAGGCTTAGTCAACACATCAGCAACTTGCTCATCAATGCTCACATACTGGAGCTTTATAGCTTCCTTCTGTACCATATCCCGTATGTAAAAATACCATATTTTTATGTGCTTTGACTTGTCATCGAACACTGGGTTCTCCGTCATCTTTATACAACTCTTGTTGTCACATAGAATCACCATGGTATCCAACTATAGGTCAAATAGACCTGACATCAATTTTCGAAGCATTATGGCTTCACAACTAGCAGGACAAGCTGCTATATACTCTGCTTCAGTTGTGCTGAGAGCAACACTGACCTGCTTCCTGCTAAATCATGAGATCATGGCGTATCCCAAACAATAACATGCACTTGAGGTGCTCTTCCTGTCTGAGACACTTCCAACCCAATCTGCATCTGTATAACCATGCAATCTGCATTCAAGATCTCCAATATAGTATAGACCAAACTCTATCGTACCTTTCAGGTACCTCATCATATGCTTTGCAGCTACAAGGTGACCATGTCTAAGCTCAACTAGATACTGACTCAGGGTGTTCACAGCAAAGCATATATTTGGCTTGGTATTAGTCAGATACATCAACGACCCAATAATCTGTCTGTATTGAGTCACATCAACTAAGTCAGACGATTCATCAGCTAACAGCTTCAAGTTGGTATCCATGGGTGTGGCCATGGCTTTACATTCCAACAACTCAAATCTTTTTAGGATTTCCACAGCATACTTTCCCTGGTTGAGAAAGATTCCTTCTGGGTTCTGCCATACTTCTAGACCTAGAAAATAGTGTATCAATCCAAGGTCTTTCATCTCAAAGTCTCCAACGAGCTTCTTCTTGCACTCTACAATTTGTTTCTCATTTCCTGTCAGAAATCAATCATCCACATATAGCAATAATATGACAGGTTTACATCCATAACCTTAAAGTAAAGGTTAGGGTCATCTTTACTTTTGGTAAAGCCCAAGCTCATCAAAAAGCTATTTATCCTTCCATACCAAGCTCTAGGAGCTTGCTTCAATCCATACAGAGCCTTCTTCAACCATACGTGAGTCTGTCTGTCTTCAACTTCAAATCCATGTGGTTGTTCTATGTACACTTCTTCCTCAATAACACCATTCAAGAAAGTTGTAATATCCCAAATCCCGATATTTTCTAATTCTAAGCAAATACACTGATACAACCGGGCATGCAAACTGCCATGCAAAAATCCCTATTTTATAGCAAAAAT
>LPNX010329646.1:6339-49358 GCA_001517045.1 Pseudotsuga menziesii
GGACCAGTAAAAAGTGAGGGTAGAGTCAAACTTTCACATCTGACGACCTGGAGGTCTGTACAAGGGGCTTTGAAGCTGCTAGGAGGCTTATTTGTTATCCTAAATTTCAAAATAGTAAGAAATCCTTTGGTGCGACCTGGAAATGTGCCTAAGTATGAAAAATTCGATCAAGGAAAGGGTTTGGGCAAGAATGGACTATGGAGATTCAACCCACAAAAGAGATCAAGGGGCCAAAAGTCATTTCCTCCTAAGAAAAATCAGGAGCAGAAATATGGAAGAGAAAAAGACAAAGTTTCAGTCATTAAAAAGTTCAAGTCTCATTTTCTAGTTTCCTCTTTCCACTAGATCAAACGGTCTAGAAATATTCCACACAGATCAACAGTGTGGAAATAATGAGAAAGGTGGAAGTCAAAAATCGAAAACATGAGGTTTCCAGGTATAAAAATTTAAAGTTTTGACTTCTACCTTCTGCGATCCGGGTTCCTCTTTCCGCCAAATCCAATGGTCCAGAGAGCTTCGATACAGATCAACGGTGTGGAAAGAAGGAGAAAGGTGGAAGTTGAAAATAAAAAACATGAGGTTTCCAGCTATAAAAAGTTGAAGTTTTGACTTCCGCCTTCCATGATCTAGGTTCCTGTTTTCACAAAATTCAAAGGTCCAGAAGGCTTTCGCATAGATCAATGGTGCGGGAAGAAGGAGAAAGGTGGAATTCAGAAATTAGAAACACGAGGTTTCCAAGAATAAAAAACTGAAGTTATTACTTTCACCTTTCATGATATGGGTTCCTTTTTCCTCCATATCCTATAGTTTAGGATTCTCCCACCCAGATCAACAGTGCAAAAAGGTGCAGAAGGGAAGAAATTAGAAAATACTAAGTGGATCATTGTGAAAAGTTGACATTCCAAGTTCCACTAGATCAACGGCTGAGGATGAATCCGATGGAGATCGATAGTGCGAAATGATTAGAGGGAAGAAAGGATGATGTAGAGGTGGAAAGACCAAATTCAACCACAGAAAATCTACCAGCCCATTTCTCACCTTCCATAGATCTAAGATCGATGACCCAGAATGAATCTTGAGGTAAGATCAACGATCCAGAAGAAATTTCATTGGTAAAGATGTAGGGAAGGAGAAATTTTGTTGTAAAAATATAGAGGAGTTGAGCCATCATTTTCATCTAGCATGCGTGGTTTCCAGGTGTTCAATTTTCCATTTTGTCCATCATGTGCATCCCAGCATGGTTTCCTGTTTTGATGTTTGTAATCATGGCAAATCCGCCAGATCAAAAGTTGTTACGATTTCATGTGTGTGGGCTTGATACCCATTCTATGTATTTGGTTTTGTTTCAAGCTTGGTATCAGGAGCCAACTTACACTAAAAATATGCCCTCAAAAATGGAAGAAAGGGTTGAAATATTTCATTTAGAAGCCTCAACATTTGGGTTTTGTATCTCTATCATTTTCTTGGAAGATTTAATGCAAAGTATGCTCTGAGTTTTTTGAGATTCATCACGACATCCACTGTTCAGTCTATTTTTCCCTTGTAAACACAATTTTCATATCTATGTATCTTATGCCAATGCATTTCTAGTTGTATGTGAGGAAGTCGCTCTCTGTCAAGCACTCTTTGAATCAGATTATGCATTAGTTTAGATGTTTCTGGTAAATGTTTTGGAATTCATCTATATGCTCCATTGCAATTACTACCCTCTGTTGTTTATTCTTATAAAGGTGTGTTCAGGAGATTCACCCCCATATAGGTGCCTCCTGTTACATCGGGCTTCTTTTTATTTCCAACTTCCATCTCTTTAAAGATATTTTTCTAAACATTGTTGCATATTTTGCCTAAGATTATGAAGGCTATTGCTGGTTATTATTTGTTGTAATCCCTTGAATTTTTCAGGCCTTGAATCCATTGCCCAATGGTATTTCTTGTATGTCTATTTCATCATTTTGAAATCTGTGAACCCCTTGTCATCAGAATCTAGTATTCTAACCGCTTGTTTAAAGCTAAATGTCAATGTGAATGTTTATGTGACAGAGAGAGAGCCCTCTCTGACTGTAAGGCTAGACTACAGTATAAATATTGGTTGAAATGGGTACCCCTATGACTTCCTACCACAACCATAGGAAAATTACAGGGTGATAACATATTGGCGCCGTTATCGGGGACCGAAAATAGAAAATAATCCCTGGGAAAAATGATATTGTTTAGCTCTACGACCTGGTCGAGCATTTGGTCATAGATATATATTGGTTGTGCATGCTCTGGAAACTCCACACAAATTTTGAAGGTGACTCCATTGGGAAAGACTGGCGGCTCAAAGAACCCACACGAGGAGAAATCCTGATGCAAAATCCTTCCAAGAAGTATTTGATCCAGAAATTTTGATCTGGAGGGTCAACAGGATGCAAAGGTTAGTCAGAAATATTTCCTTCCTTGCTGAAGGTACTATTTTTATTAGCAATATATATGAACATTGTAACGATGAGTTTGGACTAACCTTCCCTAGAACTAAATCTGAGTCCATCCTCTCTAGCTTGATTTTGGATACCTCTGCATTTGATTTTCCCCTCATTTCTTATTCACCCCTGACCTTAGAGCCTCTTGGAGAGGATTTCCAACACCTACCTGACATAGATTTCCCTACGCTTATTTCTGATCCAACCCTAAAAAATTCCAAAATCATAATGCATTTTGTTGTTGCATATTCCTCTCCCGCTGCTTGAAAGCAAAATCAGCCTTCATCTTTTGGTTCTGTAGTTCCTCAGCGCTTACATGCTTCTGTTCAACCAATTCTAATCCATCCTATAAACCTTTTTGTACCTCCAAGGATGAATATATTTTCCCCTTTAAACCTCCATGTTGTTCTCCACAACCTTCCCCTACTTTATGCCCAAAGAATTAGACAATTCAATGGGTATAGGGGATACTCAATTGAAGAACACTTGGAGTGGTTTTCAGACTGGAAAAATTTAGAAGGGGTGGACTATGATGATGTGAAAGTTAGTTTGTTTGCTCAATGCCTTGCTGGAGAGGACGGAATATGGTTCATGAAACCTCCAGCTAGCTCCATCCAAAAATATAGATCCTTTGGAGATGCCTTCAGGGAAAAATGGGCATATCAGAAGAACCCTATGATGTATCTATCCCAATATCACTCCATGAGGAGAAAAGAGAGTGAATTTGTCCAGGAGTTTTCTGACAGGTTTATGAAAGTATACAATTCCATTCATGCCCAATTCAAACATCCCATTGTCTCTTCCCAGCTCCAATATGCCGAATCTTTCAATGGTGAATTTTCCTTGTGGCTGAGTGAAAGGAGATCAAACTCCTTAGCGACTATGATGAAAGATGACGTAGAGGTGGAGGTAAACATAACTGCTGTAAAAAAGAAGAAAAGAGAGGAGGGAGAATGGAGAAGGGAAAATGGAGAGCGGAGAAAAGAGGAAGGATAATGGAGAAGGGATGGAGGAGAATGGAGAATAGAGGAAGGAGAAAGATTAGAGAGAAGAAAAGACAAAGATATTGAGAAGCCCTCTACATCTGGCACATAAGTGGCCAAAATAGACATGATGTTGAGAACCATGGAAAGAATGATGGAGAGACTCACTGTGGATGGTAGACCTCATCCCAAGGGAAATCAGGAGAAACAGTATAGGAACCTCAATGTCAGAAGGCCTCCCATTCCCTAAAACAGGCAAAGGGACCCGAGAAACCCTCCTAGTCCACCTATTAGGCCTCCTTTTTAGGAAAATTATGTAGAGTTGTCTAGAGAAGATCAGGAAGAATATGAAATCCATCAGTTGGACACTGACCCACCCTCCACCTTTCTGACCAAGAAAGAACATGAAAATGCTTGTATTTAAATGGGAGAGATGCATGCTAGAGAAATACATGACTTCAAGAGGAGATGCCAACTTGTTTTCATGGAGGAACAGAGACAGATTAGTCTAAGGAATAGAGATGTTCCTGTAGTAAAAAATAAAGAGGCAACAAACAAAGCCTCTACAATCAAATCAAAGAGCATCCCACCCCCTATGGAGACCTCCACAAATCTAGCATAGCCCAAGGGAAGGAGAAAAAGGAAGATCATCCAAGAGGATCAGAGCAGGGGAAGATATCATTCAGTATGGAGGCTGAAATTGCAAAGATAAAAATATCTATCTCTCTTAGTGAGTTGTTAAACAATGTTGAATATCATTCTAAAGTTTCCAAATTGTTGAAGCCTCCAAGAGAAGTTTCTAAAATGTCAGACTCCTAAATCTCCAAGATGATAGCCCTACCTTCCTTTTTTGGCCCCATGTAGAAGAAGCTACTGATGAACATGCCCCCCCCCTTTCTATATCAATCTGAACATCCATAATTCCATGTATTATTCAGGAGCCTCCCACAATCTGATGCCCAGGGTAGTTATGGAGGAATTGGGATTGGAGGTGACCAGAAACATATAAATACCTTTTCTATTTCAATTCCAACAAAGTTAGGTGTCTAGGACTAATAAAGGATCTATTTGTCTCTTTGTCCCAAATCCCTGCCAAGAACCTGGTCATAGACGTGGTTGTACCTGACATCCCTCCAAAATTTGGGATGTTGTTATCAAGATCTTGGGAAGCCAAACTTAAAGGTAATTTCCAAATGGACATGTCCTATGCTGCTATCCCTTTTTTTGGAACGCGGAGAAGGATTTTTAGGGAGAAAAGGAGGGCCTACATGGTGACCAGTGATGAAAGGCCAAAAAATCACCCCATCTATGCATTGGACACTAAGATGGGATCATCTATTTTCTTCACAGAAGGAGACACGGACAACTGTAGTTCACAGAAAACTGAATTTGTACCCACTTAGGAGGAGCTATATGGAGTATGGGAGGTAATTTTTGATGGGTTAGCATGTAAGGTAGGGGTAGGAGCTGGAGTGTGGATGAGACCCCCATAAGTGTGAGCTTTGAATTATTCTTACAATCTTACTTTTGAGTACACAAACAATGAAACAGAATACGAGGCTATGGTATTAGTGATTTTGGCCTTGACAAAGATCCAATTCAAGAGGGTAGTGTTACATTGGGATTATGAGATAATAATAAAACAAATGACTGGTGAATATCAAGTGAGACATCCCCAGATGAGACGATACCGAAATGATTCCCAAGACCTCATTGAATGCTTTGAGGAATGCAATTTTAATATGATCCCCATAGTACAAAACTATGTAGCTTATTCGTTGGCCACCTCTGCAACTACTTTTAAAGTCCCTTTGGAACCTATTGGAAAATATGAAATTGAGGTGAGGCATAGACCCTCTATCACTAATATTATCTATTGGGCTAGGAAAGAGCACAGGGAAGAAGCAGAAGCGTAAGTGCAAGGCAAGAAAAACAAGAATGCAACAAGAAGGAAGAGGTAAAGGAAGGAAAGGAAGAGCAAAGGAAAGAAAGTCATGACAAGGATCAGTGTGATGAAGGAAAAGAGAATCTGTGGGAAGGTAGAAGAGTAAATGCTTGGAAGCAATAGGTCAGGAAGACCATAGGTGGTCGAGTCGATGGAAGACTAAAGGACAATTTTTGCGGCTAGTTATGACCTGTACAAATAGACTGAAAGATGTTTCTGTAGCTAAGTATGGCCTATGATAAATGTAATGAAAGACATTTATGTGGCTAGTTATGGCTATAATAAATTTGTTGTACCCAGTCGACCGTGCGCGGTATTTTAGATTCTGTAAATAGAAGGAACTTTTTTTGTATAAGGGTTCGCTCCATTCAATTAAAGAAGATAGGAAATAATTAAAGAAATTAGAGAGAAGTATTATAGTAGATTTATAGTATACTGTTGAGTCGAGGATCTGCAGCTGTGTGCATAGACCATTTTTCAAGAGTTAGTCTACAGCTGAGTGCGCAGATAGTAGAGTAGGAGAGTTAATCCAGGCTATGTGCAGATCAGTAAGAGTAGAAGAAATCATAATAAACAGAGAGAATGAGAACAAGAAAGAGTCTAAGCTTAAATACATATCTCAAAATAGTATGCAATTAATTCCCAGACTGCAAGGTGTCATATATTTCCCATGCCAGATGAAGATCACCTTGGTAGCTTTTCCCGGATGGGTTTCGATGTTACATCTTCTGTCGAATGAATTTTATTGTGAATGGTTGTGATTATTTATTGGTTATGTGCATTATTTATACTTGTTGTTTACATGAATGTCGCAATATTGATAAAAGTAGTTGAATGAATGAATAACTAAAGAATTTTCGAAGCATGTTAGCCTCTATCTACTTCTTGTCTCGAGCCTTGGTTCAATCACTCAACACAATACCAACATGAAACCCAAAGACATCGGCCCGACACAGCAAGCTCAATCGAAAAAACCCATGAAGCAGGCACATTCTCACTCGAGATATCTTAATGGGTAACTTATAGAACCATGTTTCCGTAGTTGGAGAGGGATTATGGTCCCTTGGTGTGTGGCCAAGGTGCTCAACAAAGATGATGGGATGGAGTCTTTTACTCTGCAACACTGGCACATCTATGTGCTACAGTCCACCCATGCGACACAATAGTGGCTTTAGACCTTAATTATTGGCACAAGGATGTGACGCATCCAACACCTTACACTCTGCTAACAGTGTCTGACTTATATTTATACTTAGCAGATTAACCATGAACTTATACATAGCATTCCAGTAATACTATTGAACGTTCATACATTCATATTGCGACATTCATATAACGCAATTGTAACTGTAATAATGTAAGATCGATATAGCACCTTGTAGTCTGCAACTTGCAGATTGTTCTTAATATATATCTTTCTGACTCAATATTTTTGCTCTCATGCTCTCTGGTTTGTTCTTCTATCTACTCCTACTGATCCACACACAGCATGGATCGACTCTTCAACTTTACTATCTACGCACTTAGTTACACACAACTGCAAGATCCATGGCTCAATATCCTTCTACTTCTACTGTCTAGCCAACTTACTTAACTTACATAATCTTTTGAACCCTTATACAGAGCTGGTTTCTCCTACTTATAGTATCTACAAGACCAACAGGGTCAACTAAGCACAAATAAGTTATTATAAATTCAACAATGTACAAAATATATTTGTTACATAAATGTCAGCCCATACCTAGCCGTGAAAGTACTGGAAGACATTTAACCACAGCTTTAACTAGCCGCAAAAATTTCTTTCAGCTTGTATGTGCTGGTCATAACTAACCACAAAATTGTCCTTCCATCTTCTGTTGGTTCATCCTTCCACCGTCTTCCTTTTTTTCTATCTATCCAAATTTAACTCTTATACCTGCCTCTTCCAACGTCTCGGATATACCTTCCTCGTTGTAGGTATCCTCGATGCAAATTTCCTTCTACTCTTCCTATGTCATGTGCATGTTTTATTTTTCTATGTCGGTTTCTTCATTCCCTTCTTAATCTATATTTACTCTGTCATGCACGCACTTTTCCTCTTTTTCTTGTGCATCTGATTTATCCTTGTATACTTTTCCTTATTTTTCTAGCTCTTTTCCTGGCCCAACAGGCCCCCAACACTCACATGTGGCTCGTCCTAAGCCACTAAGCAAAAAGGGACTTCTCCAAAAACGTTTGTGCCACCAAACTTCATGTTTCCCCCAAAACCTTATGTTTTTGGTGTTGTCTGCACCACAGGACCAACCTTGTCTTGTGATTCCTTCAAAACTTGTTGCACCCAAGCAACATCCACACTGAATTCCTCTGCTTGTTTTTCCAATTGGTCCACTTGGTCAGACCTAATGTACTCCGACGGTCTTTCCTCTAGTGACTATGCAATATGTTGAAGCTTCTATTGCACAGGTTGGATAAGCCTAGTCACTCATACTACTTCCAACCGATATGTTTCCACTGCCTCATTCCTAGTGCACTCTCGGTCAAGTAGGGCTTGAGCTTCCTGCTAAATTTGTTTGATCTCAATGATCTTAGTAACCTTCTCCTGCAGTAAGAGCTTCTTCATTTCTTCCTTCGCAGTGGTAATTTTTTGATCATCTTATTGCGCATCTGCCTTTATCTTCTCTCCTATCTCATCCTCCTGAAGCACCTCCCACATAGTGGAAACAGTTTCAACTACCTTGGTGGAGAGATTTTATTCGTCGCATATTTTCATAACAACCTCAGATGTTGCTTTATTGCATTCCTCAAGCGCCTCTGGAGGTGTGCTTGGTACCTGCTTGGCTTGAAGCTCCTCAACCTACTTATTTAACTCTACTACAATTTGTGACAATCGAGAAAACTTAGCTATTGAATATTCATCTTCCTGTGACAATTGAGAAAACTTAGCTTTTTCGCTGTTCACTTTTCCCCATTTTCACCCTTTTGGACAGCCCACTTTTGCCTCTTTAATTCCACTTTTTGCAGCCCCTTTCCATCCTTTTCTTCAACCATATTTTGGGCTTTACTTTCAGCTTTTTTCACCCTCATTTGCAGCCCTCTTTTGCCTCTTTGTTTCCACTTTTTGCATCCCCTTTCTAACCTCTTCTTCAATCATCTTATGGGATGTACTTTCGGATTTTTTCCCTCATTTGCATCCCTCTTTCTCTGATTTGCAGCTTTCTTTTTCACTTAGTTCCCAGCCTTCTTTGACTTGTCTTTTCCCCCCTTTTCACCCTTTTTTCACTCCTCTTACCTTGCCTTTTTCCTGCCTCTTTTCTTGCTTATTTTTAGTGAGTTTGGGTAATTGTTTGTAGCAAGTTTGTAGATTAAATTTCAAGTTATTTTTTATCAATTAATATCATAACAAGTGTGTGTCTAGAGATCTTAGATTGCAGACAGGTGAAGGAGAGCCCAAAGGCCACGAACAAACAAGGAGTGCAAGAAGAACAAAAAGACTGCTATCCCTTCTCTTTCATCCACTTCTTTCCCTGTTCTTCCAAGAAGCAAAGAACACATAATCATTGTAAATGATTAATAAAAAAGGGCTGAGTGGGAGCAAGGCTCCTTTCTTTTTTACTTCCCCTGTTTTGGGGAAGTGTGTCTTGTGTTCATTTTCATGATTTACTTAGTTCAGTTTTCCTTAAGCAATTAGTTTAGCTCTCTGATTAAACTTATTTCATTCTTACTAATTGCTAGTTGTTCCTTAGCTTCATTTCCACTCATTTCTAGATTCATCATTGCTTGTTGGTGTCTTGTTATAAATTGTCAAATCATAAAAAGAACCAAAATATCTTGAATCTCACCATAAGGTGGATCAAGAGTGCTCTCTTTCGGAGAGTTTTAATCAATCACCTTTCATATTAATTGTTGTGTTTGTTTAATTCAAATCATCCATATGTAAGACTCTTGAACTTGTAGAAACACAAGTCAAGAGAACTCTCTATTGGAGAGCACCTTAGGTTTGCACAACCCCTGCATTAGTATCATCTAGATTAGCTAAGTCTCTTGAACCACTATCATAATACTAGGTCAAGAGCACTCTTTGTCAGAGAGTTTTAATTAATTAACTTAATAAAATTTGCAAATCATACCCCTTTAATTAATTAACCCCCCTCCCCCCTTGCCAGAGTATGCTCTAACCGATCCTAGATCGAAGTACCCAGAAACGGCACTAGATCTTTAAACCCCAACACTTAAACACCCCGTAACCAACACACCAACGTTGCAGGGATTCTTCCGAAGTACTTCCTAGTAGAGGCACCGGAACCTTCCGCTGTCATAGATTCTCATCTAGCTCATCACTTGACAATATCAGCATGGGATACTGGCCGGGCCCGACATGTCTTCAATGGAGGCAACTTAGAAGAGTCTCCCGGCTTTGATAAACCTTTTTGTTGACACCCTAAAGCAAGATCACTATTAAAAACTCTTAAAAATTACCAAGAGCACTTGCAAAACCTAACATTCACTGGCATCTTTTGGGATTCACATATTTCTAAACATGAATCATCTCTGATAATTTTACTCCACAGGCACTGGTTCCATATTTTAGCATCGTTGATCATCTGGGCCATTTTTCCATTGAATGTTTAATTATAATTCATATCTATAAATGCTTTATTTATTTGTTGAAATATTGTAACTTCGAAGAATATTCTATATGTATCTTTTTGTGGTCCCCGATGGTCCTACTGGGAGAACTACTTGTATTACATTGTACCCCGATGCTCCTAATCAGAAGAACTAATAAGAGTCATGAGGCAGTCCCCTCTAATTGTAAAGGTGGGTCATCAGCACCCCAGTATGGTTACTTGAGCCTACATGTGTAACTCGAGCCTACATGATTTAACTCAAGCCTACATGTCAAATGAGTTAACTTAAGTGAATGGATGAATATAAATAGAGGTGTAGTGCTACTCATTTGCAACACACACACTCTCACTTGTATAGCACATTAGTGGAGAAGAGAAGTAGTTGGAGAAGGAGGAGGATCAGGCTATGATCTCCTTGCTGGTTTTATCTTTTATCTTTTTGGGGAATCTATATTGAGGAATTTTTTGCTAGGTTTTTCCCTTTAGGGTTTTCCCAAGATAAATCTTTGTTTTCCTTTTTTATGGTTGTGCTTGTCTATCTTCCAGTGATCTTGTTTATATGCTTTTGTCATGAAAATGAAATGAAATACTGATGTCTTAGCTAAGCATATGAAAATTTAACATGGTATCAAAGCCACCCTGAAAAGAATACATTTTGCAGCTACAAAATCTAGGGCTTCTTAATTTTTTGTTCTCTCTCCACAATTGATCGGCAAAATAAGGCTAGGCTAACTCTCCAAGGAAGGGCGCATCTTTCTGTCGAAGCGGAATTTGATTCCAAGCATTTTCAATTTTCGGTGCGGGAAATTAGGGATTCTTGCATAAGAAGAATTTTTGAGTGAGCCCAGCATAGGATTTATGTATTCATAAAAATAAAAGTCTAGAGACCTGGATCAAGTTTTTTGGTTGGGTGAAACTCTGGGAAAGTCAAACCCTAGTTTGACCCTGAGCTAAAAAAACCCTAAATACTAAAACTGCTAAGTTTTGGTACATTCACTATATCCCAAGATTGGAGAAGGTTCAGGAGCTAAAAATTGTAGAGGCCAAAGATAAAATCCTGATGTACATTTTGTCCAACATTCAGCCTCTGATGCGCTATATTTTGGGAGATATGATCCCTCCAAGTTAGGGTTCTAGCCTCTTCTAGAATTCATCCCTAAACAAGACACCTGGGGAACATTGCTATAGCTTGGGCTATAGAGGTCCAAATTGAATTCCTAAAGATGTTCCAGAAATATCACGGACTTTACTTTCTGTGGTCCAAATTTCAAAACCAGAAGATGAAACTGTGACACGTGGAAGTCCGTACAACTTCGTTGTTCTGAAAATTCCTCTAACAGGTCACCGTGGGAAAAGGATCATAAATCCCAATTGGTGAAACCAATTCTGATTAAACCTATGTTTTTGAATCAGGGACATGTGAGGTTACCTCAGTGCAAAATTTCAGACACATAGGAGCAGTAATTTCAGAGATATCACAGAAACAGTGACAGGCATTTCTGTAGAAGAAATTGGAAAACTAGGGCTTCCTTTTCCGGGAGCTTCCCTCCACTGTTTTGAGAAAAGGAGTACATTAGATAGCTCCATTTGAAGAGATCTATATTTATATCCAATAATATCTTAAATATTTCAAGTTTTGAAAATTAGGGTTTCTCTGACACACCCTAAATCAGCTAGCTCTGGAAGCAAGATGGACACCTCAAATCGGTAAGATCTAATCTTTTGCTATTTGCATTTGAGGTTCTCATTTCAAAGTGATCTATTACATCAGCTTGATGATAAGCTTGTTAAATTTAACAACTTCCAAGCATGGAAGTATATGATCTCTCTAAATAAAATGAATTGGACACCTACATAAGTAGAGAGGTTCCAGTTCCATACGAAGATGAGGCTCAAAGCCTTACAAAGGAAGAACTTGATCAAGGCCAAGAAGATCATTGTTGATTCAATCACGGATCAACTTGTACCACAAGTGTCTTCCCTAAATACATCGAAGATGTTTGATTCCTTGATCAATATTTTTGAAGATAAGAACTTAAATCAGAAGATGGCTTTGAAGAATGTGAAGATCCAAAATGCAGAACAACTTGAAGCAGTAGAAGAAGAAGTGAAGGTTCCAGAAGTGGTGATAGCCACCTTGAATGGCCTCCCAGGATCATGGGATTCATGCAAATAATGTATGCCAGAAGGATGTAATTGCTTTCAGCTCGACTCATAAGAAGAGAAGAAGAAGAAGATGGGAGCAATTGCAGATAAAGCTCTCACCATTCAAAGAAGATCCCTCAAGTGATGAGGAATATGAAGAACTCAATTCTTGTCATTTGGATAAGAAATGATGATTCCATGAATGAAGAAGATGATAAAGCAGAATGATCAAGATGGATTCTACCCACAAAACAAATAAAAGATAAGTATTCAATTGTCATTTCATGATATTGTTTTGGTATACATTTGATTATATTCAGTTGATGTGTTATGCATGATAGATTGTTTGCATTAATGACTATATACTACTAATATGCATGTGATGGGTAAGTAGCTCATGGTGCTATACAACTCTCCATTGCTACTTATCAAACCTCTTTGCTGACATATTGGATTAGTGGACAATATCAATAATGTCATGGTGGAGATGGAAGGCATCTAGAAAGTTTATGTGAGATATGGATGAATGTTGTATTGACTAAATAGTTGCATGATGCATAAGAATTTGTCATTATGCATATGTTTTATGAAATAGTTCTAACCATGCAACTGGTGCATTTGAACTGTAGGAAAGGTCATGAACAACCTCCTACAAGAAAAGAAGGATGAGACTTGTTCCAAAGAACAAGTGATGACAATTCAAGATTCACTCCAATAAACATGAATCTGAAGCTCCCAGGGTCAGAGACACCATGATGGAAGAAAGAGCTTCAGAGAGTGGTAGATCCACCTTGAAGGATGAAGACCACCATGGGTACAAGAGATAACTCAAGATGAAGAAAAGAATGCTATGAAAGAAGCTATGATCAAAGAATAGCAGTTTATCATGGGGAATGATGTATACGATATGATGGAACAAGTGTACAAAGCAAGGTTCATGATTCCGCCCAGAAATAATAGACTATGACATGACATACTCTATTGACCAGTATATATCAAGCATAGAACCACCTATACAGAATGAAGAGGGAAGATGATACTCCACTTTAGGGGGAGTGACTACAGAAAATTATATCTGAGTTCGACATGGTATGACATGATGGATAGCTTTGTGATGGATCGAGACTTTACCAAGAGTAAAGTGGGTTCCAACGTTCAAGGTTGAATGCAGAAGACTAGGATATGTTGATGACCTGAGATGAAAAACTCATAGAAGATGTTATGATACTAGAATGATGTTTGGGATATAGTACTCAAACCAAAAAGAAAGAATGTGGTATCTTCCAAATGGATTTTCAAGATAAGATATGTTGCTGATAGAAGTAAGGTAAGAGTTGTGACTAGAGGTTTCTATCAGAAAGAGGGAATTAATTCTGAAGAGACACTTACTCCAGGAAGCAAGGTACACTTCCTTCAAAACTATCATGGTATTTTCTTCCATGATGAAGTAAAGACAATCCTTCCTTAATGGTATGATTGAGGAAGATTTTTACATCGAATAGTCACGAGGATTTGAAGTTGAAGACAGATGGAATCAAGTATGCAAGTTGAAGAAATCCCTTTATGGCCTGAAGGAAGCTCCCGGAGCTTGGTATGGAAGAATAGATAGTTTCCTGATGAGCATGGGCTTTTCCAAGAGTAAAGTCGATCCTAACCTTTCCTACAAGGTTGTAGAAGACGTACCTGTCATTCTATTACTATATGTGGATGAATTATTCTTGACAGGGAATGAGAAACAGATCATGGAAAGCAAGAAGAAACTAGAAGAAGAATTTGAGATGAAAGACCTTGGGTTAATGAATTATTTCCTAGGTCTGGAAGTATGGAAAAGTTTAGAAGGAATCTTTATCAACCAGGGAAAGTATGTGGTAGAGATATTGAAGAGATTCAATATGTTGGAATGAAAATTCATGGCCTCACCCATGGACTCCAACCTGAAGTTGTTAACTGATGACTCATTAGAGTTAGTGGATGTGACTCACTATAGACAGATCATTGGGTCATTGATGTACTTAACAAATACCACACCAGACATTTGTTTTGCTGTGAACACCTTAAGTCAATATCTTGTTCAACCAATATGGGTTCACCTAGTAGCTACAAAACATGTGATGAGATATCTGAAAGGGACTATAGACTTTGGTCTATACTATTATGGTAGCCATGAGTATAGATTGTATGGCTACACAGATGCAGATTGGGCTGGAAGTATCTCAGACAGGAAAAGCACATCAGGGATATGCTTTTGTTTGAGGTCTGTTATGAGTTCATGGTTTAGCAAGAAACAGTCCAGTGTTTCTCTTAGCACGGTTGAAGCAGAATACATAGCAGATTGCTCTACTAAGTTGTGAAGCCATATGGCTTCAGAAGCTGATATCAGGTCTCTTTGACCTGAAGATGGACACTACAATGATTCTATGTGATAACCATAGTTGTGATGACAAAGAACCCTATATTCTGACGTAACATGTAGAAATCCAGTATTTCTACATACAAGATAAGATGTAGATGATGATACTATAGATGCAGATGATGGTGATTTAGTATTTCTATACTGAATATAGAGATGATGATGTTTTAATATTCCCATACTGAAGATATAGATTATGATGATTTCAATATTACCATACTAAATATATAGATGATATTTCAGTATTTACATAATGTAGATATAGATGATGGTGATTCCATATTTCTATACTAAATATAGAGATGATGATGCTTTTAGTATTTCTATACTAAAGATATAGATGATGATGATTTTAGTATTCACATACTGAAGATACAGATGGTGATAGATCAGTATTCAGATACTGAATATGTAGATGATGATGGTTTGGATGATTATGTACTAACGAAGCCTCTGCCTCAAGTAGAGTTTGAACACTTTCAAGACAAGCTTGGTGTTGTTTGGAAAGGCCTTCCTCGAAAGGGGGAGTAGTGATGTTGCAGTGGGATTGTATCATCCCTAGGAATTTTCCCTAAAGTGATCCAAAGACCTCGGTCCTCGAGAATGAAGAGGGATTGTATCATCCTGGGACATCTGTCCATAATAGATCTGGTGACCTCGGTCCTCGAGAACGTGGTGGGATTGTATCATCCCTGGGCACTTTCCCTAAAGTGATTTGGAGACCTCGATCTTCGAGAATGAAGAGGGATTGTATCATCCCAGGACATCTGTCCATAATAGATCCGGTGACCTCAGTCCTTGAGAATGTGGTAGGATTGCATCATCCTTGGACATCGTCCTAAAGTGATAGGGACTGATTCTCCCATAATCAATCTGGTGGCTTCGGTCCTCGAGAATGTGGTAGGATTGCATCATCCTTGGACATAGTCCTAAAGTGATAGGGACTGATTCTCCCGTAATCAATCCGGTGGCTTCGGTCCTCAAGAATGTGGTAGGATTGCATCATCCTTGGGCATAGTCCTAAAGTGATAGGGACTGATTCTCCCATAATCAATCCAGTGGCTTTGGTCCTCGAGAATGTGGTAGGATTGCATCGTCCTTAGACATATTCCTAAAGTGATAGGGACGGATTCTCCCATAATCAATCCGGTGGCTTCGGTCCTCGAGAATGTGGTAGGATTGCATCGTCCTTGGACTTAGTCCTAAAGTGATAGGGACTGATTCTCCCGTAATCAATACGGTAACTTCGGTTGTCGAGAATGTGGTGGGATTGTATCATCCCTAGACTTTAAGTCCAAAAATTATCCAAAGACCATCTTTCTTTGAGTTGTGGATTGCAGGTTGTTGCTGATGATGATGATGCCGTACTGATTGAAAGATCAGAGTATGATGATGATGACTTACTAATCGAAAGATCAGAGTATGATGACGTACTGATCGAAAGATCAAAGTATGATGATGATGTATTGATCAAAAGATTAGAGTATGATGATGATGAGATACTGATTTAAAGATCAGAGTATGATGATGACGCACTATGATTATGATGTTTTTGATCAAAAGATTAGAGTATGATGATGATGTTTCTAATCAAAAGATCAGAGTATGTTGATGATGTTTCTGATAGAAATATCATAGTATGATGATGATGTTTTTGATCGAAATATCAGAGTATGATGATGATGATGTTGCTACTGATCGAAAGGGCAAAGTGTTGATGATGATATTGCTGATCGAGAGATCAAAGTACTGAAGATGTTGCTGCTGATCAAAAGGTCAAGGTGTTGAAGATATTGTTGCTGATCGAAAAGTCAAAATCCTGAAGATGTTGCTGATCGAAAGGATAAAATGTTGAAGATGTTGTTGCTGATAGAAAAGTCAAAGTGCTGAAGATGTTGCTGATCGAAAGGTCAAAATGCTAAAGATGTTGTTGCTGATCGAACAGTCAAAGTGCTGAAGATGTTGTTGATCAAAGACTGAAGATGTTGCTGATGATGAAGACTGAATATTGAAGATGAAGACTACATGATGTTGAAAAGCTTCCAATGATTTATAGATGTGTTACCCTGCTGATGTTGATGATGTCCCCTATCTCTACTCTTGTTGTTGTTGATGTTGCTGTAGAATACCCTTCTCGCTAAGGGGGAGTGTTGAAATATTGTAACTTCAAAGAATATTCTATATGTATCTTTTTGTGGTCCTCGATGGTCCTACTGGGAGAACCACTTGTATTAAATTGTACCTCGATGCTCCTAATCAGAAGAACTAATAAGAATCATGAGGTAGTCCCCTCTAATTGTAAAGGTGGGTCATCAGCACCCTAGTGTAGTTACTTGAGCCTACATGTGTAACTCGAGCCTACATGATTTAACTCGAGCCTACATGTCAAATGAGTTAACTTAAGTGAACGGATGAATATAAATAGAGGTTTAGTGCTCCTCATTTGCAACACACACACTCTCACTTATATAGTGCATTAGTGGAGAAGAGAAGTAGCTGGAGAAGGAGGAGGATCAAGCTTTGATCTCCTTGCTGGTTTTATCTTTTATCTTTTTGGGGCATCTATATTGAGGAAGTTTTTGCTGGGTTTTTCCCTTTAGGGTTTTCCCAGGATAAATATTTGTATTCCTTTTTTATGGCTGTGCTTTTCTATCTTTCAGTGACCCTGTTTATATGCTTTTGTCATGAAAATGAAATGAAATACTGATGTCTTAGCTAAAGCATATGGAAATTTAACATGGTATCAGAGCTAACCTGAGAAGAATACATTGTGCATATATAGAAGCTAGGGATTTTTACTCTTTGGGTCTCTCTCCATAATCCATTAACAAAAGTATGCTAGGCTGACTCTCCATTGAAGGGTGCATCTTTTTGTCGAAGCGGAATTCGATTATGAGCATTTTTAGTTTTCAATGCGGAAATTAGGGCTTTCTATAGAAGAGGAATTTTTGAGTGATACCAGCATAGGATTGTTCTCCTCATTAAAACTGAAGTTTAGATACCTGGATCAAGAAATTGGGTTGGGTGAAACTCTGGGAAAGTCAAACCCTAGTTTGACCCCTAGCTAGAAAAACCCTAAGTACTAAAACGGCTAAGTTTTGGTACATTCGTTATATCCAGAGATTGGAAAAGGCTCAGGGGATAAACATTACAGATGCTGAAGCTTCAATCCTGATGTACACTGTATCCAAATTTCAGCCTCATATTCTCTATATTCTGGGAGATATTATCCCTCCAAGTTAGGGTTCTAGCCTCTTCCAAAATTCATCCCTAAACAGTACACCTAGGGAGAACTGCAATATATTGGGCTACAGAGGTCCAAATGGAATTCCTGAAGATTTCTTGGAAAGGGAACAGAATTTAATTTTATTTCTTGAAATATCAGACTCAGAAGATGAACCAGTGACATGTGGCATTCCGTACAACTTCATTGTTCTGAACAGTCCTGTAACAGGTCACCTTGGGACAATCATCATAAATCCCAAATGGTAAAACCAATTCTGATGAAACATATGGTGTGGGATCAGGGACATGCGAGGTTACCTCAGTGAGAAATTTCAGAGACATAGGATTAGTAATTTCAGATATATCACAGAAACAGTAACATGCATTTCTGCAGAAGAAATTGGAAATCTAGGGCTTCCTGTTCTGGGAGCTTCCCTCCACTATTTTCAGAAAAGGAGTACATTGGACGGCTCCATTTGAATAGATCTATCTGTCTATCCAATCAGATCTGAAAGATTCCAATTTTTTAAAATTAGGGTTTCTGTGACAAACCCTAGATCAGCGAGCTTCAGAACCAAGACGGACACCTCAAATCGGTAAGATCTAATCCTTTGCTATTTTCATTTGAGGTTCTCATTTTAAAGTGATCTATCACATCAGATTGATGATAAGCTTGGTGTAGTTGACAAATTCCAATCCTAGAAGTATATGATCTCTCTGAAGAAAATGGTTTGGACACCTACATGAGTATAGAGGTTCCATTTCTAGAGGGAGATGAGGCTAGAAGCCTTACACAAGAAGAACTTGGTCAAGGCCAAGAAGATCATTGCTGATTCAATCATGAATCAACTTGTACCACAAGTGTCTCCCCAAAGACACCGAAGATGTTTGATTCCTTGACCAATATATTTGAAGATAAGAGCTTAAATCAGAAGATGGCTTTGAGAAAATAGTTGAAGAATGTGAAGATCCAGAATGCAGAACAACTTGAAGCGGTAGAAGAAGAAGTGGAGAATGCAGAAGTGGTGATATCCACCTTGAATGGCCTCCCAGGATCATGGGATTCATTCATGCAAATAATTTGTGCCAGAAGGAAGTGATTACTTTCAACAGACTTTGGGAAGAAGAAGAAGCTCGTCTCATAAGAAGAGAAGAAGAAAGATGGAAGCAATTGAAGATCAATCTCTCACCATTCAAAGAAGCTCCCTCAAGGGATGAGGAATATGAAGAACTCAATTCTTAAAGAACCTCTTATCCATATTATCATCTGGATAAGAAATGATGATTTCATGAATGAAGAAGATGATGAAGCAGAATGATCAAGAAGGAGTCCACCCTTGAAACAAACAAAAGATAAGTATTCAATTGTCATTTAATGATATTGTTGTGTTATGCATTTGATTATATTCAGTTGATGTGTTATGCATGATAGATTGTATACTACTAATATGCATGTGATGGGTAAGTAGCTCATGGTGCTATACAACTCTCCATTTATACTTATCAAACCTCTTCGCTGACATATTGGATTAGTGCACAATCTCAATAATGTCATGGTGGAGATGGAAGGCATCTAAAAAGTTTATGTGAGATATGGATGAATGTTGTATTGACTAAATAGTTTCATGATGCATAAGAATTTGTCATTATGCATATGTTTTATGACATAGTTCTAACCATGCAACTGGTGCATTTGAATTGTAGGAAAGGTCATGTACAACCTCCTACAAGAAAAGAAGGATGAGACTTGTTGCGAAGAACAAGTGATGACAATTCAAGATTCACTCCAATAAACATGAATCTGAAGCTCCCAGGGTTAGAGACACCATGACGGAAGAAAGACCTTCATAGAGTGGTAGATCCACCTTGAAGGATGAAGACCACCATGGGTATAAGAGATAACTCAAGATGAAGAAAAGAATGCTATGAAAGAAGCTATGATCAAACAATAATAGTTGATCATGGGGAATGATGTATACGATATGATGGAACAAGTGTACAAAGCAAGGTTCATGATTATCCCCAGAAAGAATAGACTATGACATGACATACTCTATTGACCAGTATATATCAAGCATAGAACCACCTGTATAGAATGAAGAGGGAAGATGATACTCCACTTCAGGGGGAGTGACTGCAAAAACTTATATCTAAGTTCCACATGGTATGACATGATGGATAGATTTGTGATGGATTGATACTTTACCAAGATTAAAGTGGGTTCCAACCTTCAAGGTTGAATGCAGAAGACTAGGATATATTGATGACCTAAGAAGACAAACTCATAGAAGATGTTATGATACTAGAATGATGTTTGGCATATAGTACTCAAACCAGAAAGAAAGAATGCGGTATCTTCCAAATGGATTTGCAAGATAAGATATGTTACCGATAGAATTAAGGTAAGAGTTGTGGCTAGAGGTTTCAATCAGAAAGAGGGAATTAATTCTGAAGAGACACTTACTCCAGGAATTAAGGTACACTTCCTTCAAAACTATCATGGTAGTTTCTTCCATGATGAAGTAAAGACAATCCTTCCTTAATGGTATGATTGAGGAAGATTTTTTCATCGAATAGTCATGAGGATTTGAAGTTGAAGACAGATGGAATCAAGTATGCATGTTGAAGAAGGCCCTCTATGGCCTGAAGCAAGCTCCCAGAGCTTGGTATGGAAGAATAGAAAGTTTCCTGATGAGCATGGGATTTGCCAAGAGTAAAGTCGATCCTAACCTTTCCTACAAGGTTGTAGAAGATGTACCCATCATTCTATTACTATATGTGGATGACTTATTCTTGACAGGGAATGAGAAACAGATCATGGAAAGTAAGAAGAAACTAGCAGAAGAATTTGAGATGAAAGACCTTGGGTTAATGCATTATTTCCTAGGTATGGAAGTATGGCAAAGTTCAGAAGGAATCTTTCTCAACCAGGGAAAGTATGTGGTAGAGATATTGAAGAGATTCAATATGTTGGAATGCAAAGTCATGGCCACACCCATGGACTCCAATCTAAAGCTGTTAGCTGATGACTAATTAGAGTTATTGGATGTGAATCACTACAGACAGATCATTGGGTCATTGATGTACTTAACAAATACCACACCAGACATTTGTCTTACTATGAACACCTTAAGTCAATATCTTGTTCAACCAAGACGGGTTCACCTAGTAGCTGCAAAACATGTGATGAGATATCTGAAAGGGACTATAGACTTTGGTCTATACTATGATGGTAGCCATGAGTATAGATTGTATGGCTACACATATGCAGATTGGGCTGGAAGTATCTGAGACAGGAAAATCATATCAGGTATATGCTTTTGTTTGAGGTCTGCTATGAGTTCATGGTTTAGTAGGAAACACTCTAGTGTTTCTCTTAGCACGGTTGAAGTAGAATACATAGCAGATTTCTCTACTAAGTTGTGAAGCCATATGGCTTTAGAAGCTGATATCAGGTCTCTTTGACCTAAATATGGACACAACAATGATTCTATGTGATAACCATAGTTGTGATGACAAAGAACCCTGTGTTTCGACATAACACGTAGAAATCCAGTATTTCTACATACAAGATAAGATGCAGATGATGATACTGTAGATGCAGATAATGGTGATTCAGTATTTCTATACTAAATATAGAGATGATGTTGTCTCAGTATTCCCATACTAAAGATATAGATGATGATGATTTCATTATTCCCATACTGAAGATAAAGATGATGATGATTTCAGTATTTATATACTGTAGATATAGATGATGGTGATTCCGTATTTCTATACGTAATATAGAGATGATCATGCTTTCAGTATTTCTATACTGAAGATATAGATGATGATGCTTTCAGTATTCACATACTGGAGATACAGATGGTGATAGTTCAGTATTCACATACTGAACATGTAGATGATGATGGTTTGAATGATGATGTACTAACGAAGCCTCTACCTCGAATAGAGTTCGAACAATTTCGAGACAAGCTTGGTGTTGTTCAGAAAGACCTTCCTCGAAAGGGGGAGTAGTGATGTTGCAGTGGGATTGTATCATCCCTGGGCATTTTTCCTAAAGTGATCTGGAGACCTCGGTCCTTGAGAATGAAGAGGGATTGTATCATCCCGGGACATCTGTCCATAATAGATCTGGTGACCTTGGTCCTCGAGAATGCGACGGGATTGTATCATCCCTGGGCACTTGCCCTAAAGTGATCTGGAGACCTCGGTCTTCAAGAATGAAGAGGGATTGTATCATCCCGGGACATCTGTCCATAATAGATCGGGTGGCTTCGATCCTCGAGAATGTGGTAGGATTGCATCATCCTTGGACATAGTCCTAAAGTGATAGGGACTGATTCTCCCGTAATCAATCCGGTGGCTTCGGTCCTCGAGAATGTGGTAGGATCGCATCATCCTTGGACATAGTCCTAAAGTGATAGGGACTGATTCTCTCGTAATCAATCCGGTGGATTCAGTCCTCAAGAATGTGGTAGAATTGCATCATCCTTGGACATAGTCCTAAAGTGATAGGGACCGATTCTCCCGTAATCAATCTGGTGGCTTCGGTCCGCGAGAATGTGGTAGGATTGCATCATCCTTGGACATAGTCCTAAAGTGATAGGGACTGATTCTCCCATAATCAATACAGTGGCTTCGGTCCTCGAGAATGTGGTAGGATTGCATCGTCCTTGGACTTATTCCTAAAGTGATAGGGACTGATTCTCCCGTAATCAATCCGGTAACTTTGGTTGTTAAGAATGTGGTGGGATTGCATCATCCCTGGACTTTAAGTACAAAAATGATCCAAAGACTTTTTGTCTTTGAGTTGTGGATTGCAGGTTGTTGCTGATGATGATGATGCTATATTGATCGAAAGATCAGAGTATGATGATGATGACATACTGATCGAAAGATCAAAGTATGATGATGATGACATACTGATCTAAAGTTCAGAGTATGATGATGATGTTTCTATGTTGATGATGTTTCTGATCGAAAGATCAGAGTATGATGATGATGTTTCTAATCGAAAGATCAGAATGTGATCATGATTATGATCGATAGATCAGAATATGATGATGATGATGTTGCTGCTGATCGAAAGTTCAAAATGCTGAAGATGTTGTTGATGATCAAAAATTCAAAGTGTTGAAGATGTTGTTGATCGAAAGGTCAAAATGTTGAAGATGTTGTTGCTGATCGAACAGTCAAAGTGCTGAAGATGTTGCTGATCGAAAGGTCAAAATGCTGAAGATGTTGTTGATGATCAAACAGTCAAAGTGCTGAAGATGTTGCTGATCGAAAGGTCCAAGTGCTGAAGATGTCGTTGCTAATTGAAAGATCAAAATGCTGAAGATGTTGCTGATCAAAGACCGAAGATGTTGGTGATGATGAAGACTGAAGATTGAAGATGAAGACTACATGATGTTGAAAATCTTCCAATGATTTATAGATGTATTACCCTGCTGATGTTGATGGTGTCCCCTATCTCTACTCTTGTTGTTGTTGATGTTGTTGTAGAATACCCTTCTCATTAAGGGGGAGTGTTGAAGTATTGTAAATTCGAATAATATTCTATATGTATCTTTTTGTGGTCCCTGATGGTCCTACCAGGAGAACCACTTGTATTACATTATAGCCTGATGCTCCTAATCGGAACAACTAATAAGAGTCATGAGGTAGTCCCCTCTAATTGTAAAGGTGGGTCATCAGCACCCCAGTGTGGTTACTTGAGCCGACATGTGTAACTCGAGCCTACATGTCAAATGAGTTAACTTAAGTGAACGGATGAATATAAATAGAGGTGTAGTGCTTCTCATTTGAGACACACACTCTCTCTCTTGTGTAGTGCATTAGTGGAGAAGAGAAGGCTGGAGAAGGAGGAGGATCAAGCTTTGATCTCCTTGCTGGTTTTATCTTTTTTGGGGGGCATCTATATTGATGAAGCTTTTGCTGGGTTTTTCCCTTTAGGGTTTTCCCAGGATAAATCTTTGTGTTCCTTTTTCATGGTTGTTGTTGTCTATATTTTAGTGATCCTGTTTATATTCTTTTCTTATGAAAATGAAATGAAATAATAATGTCTTAGCTAAAGCATATGGAAATTTAACAGTGTACAGTACGCGAGTTTCCCTTATACACAGTTGTGTACAAGCCTAGAAATAGGGATTTTTGGGCTAGGGTTTTCTTATCCTTGTCCTTTTGTGATTCCTGTTTGTTAGTTGGCTTTCTTTATAAATACCATGTAGTCAGTTTGAAGACCTCGATGACCACACTTTCTGCTTTCTTGTAAATCCCTTGAGTTTCTTTTGTTTCAATTGTCTTCTATTTGCATTTTGAAGTAGGTTGGCCTATTTGGGTTATAGGCTGAAGTGTCTTTGTCCGAATCAGTGATCAGGGTTTTGGGCATTGTTTTTCTAGTCTATCTTTTTATAGTGGTTGGTTTGTCACTTACCTTTGTAAGTTTATAGTGATTTCTTGTCATTGTACACACCCAAGCTAGGGTTCTCGGTCTTCCCTTGTTGGTTTATTATTGGTTTTATTGACCCCATTTACTTCAGTTTGCTTATTTTATACAGTTGATTTGATCCAAGTATACTCAAGTTTAGTGCATTTTAGGTGCATAGTAGAGTTTGAGCATTTTAAAAAGTGAAAAGAAAAACATTTTCAAGCTTTTGCATTTGCTTTTGCATAAGTAGTTTTCATTTCAGTTTTTAAATATAATCTCAAAAACTACAAAAACATAGTCTTAGTTTCTCTTTATCGTTTGCATTTGTTCATCAATCTATACTTACAAAAAGAAAAAGAAGTTTGCTTTAATAGTGGCAATTTGCTTTGAAAAAAATACACCTTTACTTTTTTTATTTCTTATCGAGTCAAAAACACCATAGTTCATCACTCCATTTCCTTCTGAGTAAGAAATAGCCCTTTAAAATGAATGCAATAGTTAAAACTTACTAGTAATATTTATTTTTAGGGGCCTTTCACCTACTAGCTTAGGCTAGACGTGTGGGATAGGAAGTGTAAACTTCCCATAAGTTTTGAAATTCAGACATAGTGGACCTTTCTTTAGGTAAATCCTTGACTGTATCAATTGTATCTGGGAATCTCCTCTCAAAATGGAGTCAAGCACGAGGCCATGTGGAGGCATTGGACTGAGGAGATAGCCCTCTGATTCCTTGTCAAAATGTAAATCAGGACTTTTACACATCAGGGGAATCTGTCCTAGACATATTTTCGGGCTCAACTACCCTGCCCATGCGTACAAGTCAGGCTTGTAACTGTCCCCCCAGACTGTTGGTATAGCTAAGGTAGCCTTTAGTCTCTTGACATTTAGGGTTCATACCTAGGTAAACCAGAAGGCTATTTCTGGTTCACCTTGGATAGGCTTGGAAGGTAACCCTTGTTGTAAGTGTGGGAGGGCAGTGGGTGATTCCTCCGTTTGTGCCTAAGAACCACTTCAAGGATGCCAAGTAATCGTTCTTCAGCTTTCTTCGGGAAAGCATATCTTTCACCATTGATTGATTGTTTGAGGCTTTAGGAATTTTTATAGTGTGTGCTTTGTGGTTTTTCCTGTGTTTAGTTGGCCTTAGGGTTTGATTTGTTAAATTTTCAATTGTGGAGGACCAACCTATAAGAAGGTCAAGAAGGTTGCAAAACCTTCCTCCTCTCATCACTTTGGAACCTCCACCTCCACCCCAAAGGTGGAGATTGGACACGGATGGTTCATTTGAACCAGTAGGAGTAAGTGAAGTTCCAGGTGAACCATCACTTATAGCTAACCGCCTTAATCCTGATACAGTTGAGATAGAATAATTGTAGACTGACAAGTTTGCAAGGAATTTTAACACACCCTTGACTGATTTAAATGATCATGTGATCGTTCAGGTTAGACCTTTTGATTCACCTATTTTAGGTGTCCCTGTGGGTAGGATTATTTATTCTACGGGAGAAAGTTCTTTTGTTTTCACCTCAGCCATTCCAGTTGAAGGGGTACTACCTCCCCTAGTAAGTGCCCCTAGATCTAGTATACCTTCTACACTTTTGACTCCAGCGACCCGGGTGGTCCAACCACCGGTTCACTCAAACCTAGCAGGTACTTCTGGTGATATGGTTACTGGGATTCCTAGTATATCTACTGTTCCTTCTTCCTTCCCATACACTACCCAGAGTGGTCCAGTAGGATCCTCATCTTTTGTCCAAGGATTTCCTTGGAATGGGGGGCACATTCCCCCATCCACTCCTTACGTAGGTCCATCACCTTCTTATGTAGGAGTGCAATTTGGAAACAATACATCTTATGGGCAAAGTTTTCAAACTCTGATTTCGGCCCCGTTTATGAGCTCTCCCTTTTCGTTATTTAGCGGAGGGATACCTACTACTGTCTTTCAGACCCCGGTTTCAATTGGGACGGCTCAAACTTCTTATACTGCACCTCCCACTCACAATCTTGTGGCTTATGGATGGAATCTGCTTCAAAGTAATCTACCCACTTCGCAACCGGTGGCAGGGGGCAACCCCACTTTCACCTATGGGAATTTAGGGGTAGGTCCCTCTAATCCCCAGGCTGGTACATTTAGTTCCCATGTTCAACCCAAGATTCCATTCCTGGCAATGTTAAACTTGCCATATTTTTCAAAGTTAATGAATGACCCGGTGAGGCATGACCCCTTGTGGCCACCTGTTCCCACCAAATTGCCATCGAACATCCCTAAATTCGAGGTAAAAGTTGGTGAAAATCCTGGGGCTCATGCCACCACATTTCATTTATGGTGTTCTTTGACTTCACTGAATGAAGATTCGGTTAGGTTGAGGCTGTTCCAAAGAACCTTAAAAAATACCGCAGAAAAATGGTATATTCAATTGCCTTTTGGTGCTTTGAGTAGTTTCTGGGACTTGGCTAGTGCATTCCTAAGCCACTTTCATCTTCTTGTCCGATATGATTTTAGAACAGACTTGTTATGTACCTTTAGGCATAACAAGGATACCCACATCTTGGATCACATACAAGAGTGGAGGAGGAGAAAGAGCCTTATAAAAGCCACTATACCTCCTGAGTTCCTACTAGAGTGGTTCCTTAAATCCCTGTTACCCTACATATCTAAGGATGTATCCACCTCAGCAGTGACGAATTAATAAGAATCCATTCTCAAGGCCTAGCAATTGGATTTGATTTATTCACAATCTGGGATCTTGTATGAGATTATCCCTGAGGCACCGAGGCCTACACACAATGCGGAGAAGCCTAAGCCTAGACCCCATGCTGATGGTGTGGTTGGATCTGTCAACTCTCCCACCATAGATTCTTTGGCTAAGAAAATTCATCAGTTGTCCATCAAGCAGTCTACGGCGGAGGCAGCAAAGGTTTCCCCCTCCCCCTAGAGTGCAAATGTTTTTGCACAAACCTCTCAGAAGGGCAATCAGCAGCCCGGTGGGAAGAAAAAGAGAGGAAAGAAAGGAGAGGGAAACGAAAACAAGTAGAAACCCATGAACAATGCTGATGGGGACAAGAAAGAAAAGAATAAGGTTAATTTCCTGTGTAAGTTGTGCCAGAGGACCACCTTACTCACCTTTGTCCCCTTATGGAACAAGCCCAGAAGCTGCTTAAAGCTCAACAACCGGTTGTCCTGAAGGATCATTTTCCCCAAGGATAGAACTCTGCTTCAGCTTCTAATGTAGCAGGGGGCACTCAAAATTCCCCTGACCCAAACTATATCAACATGGTTCAATCTTCAACTTTGTTACAGATGAGGAATAAAAATTATGAGAAAGAGACTTCTGAGAAGGGTAAAGCTGTAGGTGAAACTTCTAACACTCTCATGATAGAGAAGCCTACTAAAACTATGTCGAAGATACCGAAAGGTGTCTTCAAGAAGACCTTGCATAACCCTAATGCTAGGGCTTCTTCAAACTACTATGTGTTTGAATATCTAGCCCAAACCCCGTGTGCAATGTCAACTTTAGAGGTGTTACAGAGTTTTCCCACCCAGTGGGATGTCCTCTTAGTAGCTTTAGGTAGCATGGCCTCATCGAGTCTCATGGCGAAATTTCATTTGTCTGATGTTAAAATTCACCTACCTTACCATGTAGCCTTATCAATAGATGTCATCCATGGTGGAAATACCATTGGAAGGGTAGTTGTTGATGAGGGTTCTTCTAGATGCGTTATGTCCTTGACATGTTGGAAATCTCTTGGATCCCTAGAGCTGGTCCCATTAAACACTCTACTTACTGCTTTCGATGGAAGGTCCTTCCATCCACATGGTATCCTACCGGCTTTTGAAATTAAGCTTGCAGGGAAAGAAATGTCTGTTGAGGTGGAAATGATTGATGCACCCTTGGACTATAATCTGCTTCTGGGAAGGAACTAGACTTATGTGATGTCCGTTATTGTGTCGGTCATCTTTTGTGTAGTGGTTTTTCCACATGAGGGAAAGCTGGTTACTATTGACCAATTTGATTTTACTTGAAATGGTCATTTAGATTCTAATGAGTTTGTTGTTCCATTGGTTGATCAGGTCAAACTTGCTGCATAGAGCTTGGGGACTGGAATGTATACATCACTGATGGGCACATTTGATATTCTAGCCCCGGTTAATTATATTGGTTCTACTAGTGTGGGGAGGTCCATAGCCACGGTTGTTGATAGGACTGATCCTTGGGTTCTCCCTTCCCCCCATGAACCAGAGGTGCCCTTATCAGTAGTGGAAGTAGCTTACCAAGCTATCACTCAAACCACTGTTGATCCCATTCCGGATCCTCTCACAGTCTCGGAGGATCTGGAAGAACTCTATTTTCCTGCATGGGCGGAAAAATCTTTGCACTCTATAGATTGTTTAGACATGGTTTTACCTTCTGATGAAGCCATCTTGGAAGCCATGAGTGGACGTGGTAAGATTTGTGAGGATCTTCACCATCGATCCTATTTTTTTCTAGAACTAAGCAGAATAGAAAATCAAGAGTTTCGTTTGAGACTGTCATAAAATGTTGATACACCCATCAATCCCTTACTAAGGGAAGGAATGTTTGTCGAGGGGAATGTGGAAAATATTTCCACCACTATACCTATTAACATCTCGGTAAACCCTGATGTCCTAGAAAACATATACATAGGTGCAAATTGCTCTCCTGAAGAGATTGCTATCTATACTGCCCTGTTTAAGGAATTCCGTGATGTCTTTGCCTGGTCATATGAGGAGATGCTAGGCATAGATCCATCAATTGTTGAACACGAAATCCAAACATATCCTGATGCCAAATCGATTCGACAAAAGATAAGACCTGTTAACCAGTGCAAAGCGGCGGCTATGAAGGCTGAAGTTGAAAAGCTGTTGAAGGATGGTTTTATATATCCCATAGCTTTGACGGAATGGGTATCCAACCCTGTTCCTCTTGATAAGAAGCAAGGGACTATCCACATTTGTACTGACTTTTGAGATCTGAATAAATCCTATCCTAAGGACAACTATCCCATGCCATTTATAGACCAGATTATAGATGCTTATGCGGGAAATGAGGTGTTCTCGTTTATGGATGGTTTCTCCAGATACAATCAAATTCAAATAAAATCAGAAGACCAACATAAAACTACTTTCATTTGTCCTTGGGGTACCTTCGTGTACAAGAAAATTCCCTTTGGATTGAAAAATGCTGGGGAAACCTTTCAATGGGCTATGAATGTTTCCTTCCATGATATTAAAGCCATTTTCAAACCATACCTTGATGATCTGCCTGCACATTCTTGTAAGACGATTCAACATCCAGATCACTTATAGTTGATATTTGGGAGATGCAGACATTATAAAATCTACTTGAATCCCCACAAGTGTGTATTCTGTGTCGAGTCAAGAAGATTGCTTGGGTTCATTGTCTCTAATAGAGGCATTCAGGTGGATCCATTAAAAGTTGAGGCCATTGTAAATCTGCCTCCTCCTTGTTCTATTAGGCAACTTCAAATCCTGCAAGGGAAGTCTGATTTTCTCTGATGTTTTATTGTTAACTATGCCAATATTACTAAGGGTTTCATGCGCCTGCTCAAATAGGACACCCCATTTGTATGGGATGAAACTGCAAAACTTTCTTTCAAGGAATTGAAAAAAGCTTTGCTGTCGGCACCCTTACTGCGTCCCCTATATTATTCTAGGGATTTTATATTATATCTGGCCGCGTCCGAGTCGACCATTGGGGTAGTGCTAGTACAAGAGGATGATAAGCTCATAGAGCATGTCGTTTATTATCTTAGCAATGCTTTGGTCGGACCTGAACTTAGGTACTCCCATGTTGAGAAATTAGCCTTAGCAGTTTTTTATGCTGTTCAGAGGTTATGTCACTACATTTTACTGAGGACCACAACAGTTGTGGTGGATGTGAATCTGTTTCAATATGTTTTGTCTTGACGGATTGTTGGGGGAAAATTTAACAAATGGATAGTCATTCTCCAAGAGTTTGACTTATATTTTCAATCCTCTAAGTCTAAAAATTCCTTAGTTTTTGCTAAGCTTATAGCAGAATTGCCTACTGAAGAAGATGTAGCCGTTGAAGATGACTCATTCCCAGATGAGCATATCTTCTTGATATCCACCTCTGATCCTTGGTATGGGGATATTCTGATCCTTGGTTTGGGGATATTCTTATATATCTCCAGACTTTGAAGTACCATGCAGCTTCCTCACGGGAGGAACGACGTAAATTATGCCTTCATGATAAGAACTACCTCATCATAGGAGATACATTATATCGAAGAGGGGTAGATTCCATTTTGCGTCGATGCCTTACCCATGAGGAAGAAGAGATTGTCTTGAATGATTCCCATAGTGGAGCATGTGGGGGTCATTTATTTGGGTTAGGAACGACCAAGAAGATACTACATGTCGGTTATTTCCAGCCCACGATCTTCAAAGATTGTGTGGAAGTAGTGAAGAACTGTCATCCTTGTCAGCTTTACACCAGGAAAATGCGGTCACATCCTACTCCATTATTTCCCGTTGTCTCGGTAGGACCCTTTATGAAATGGGGGATTGATTACGTGACATGCAACCCAGCCTCGGCTGGGGGGCATAAATATATCATTGTCGCTATTGACTATTTTACAAAATGGGCAGAGGCAATGCCTACTTTTAAAGTCGACGGGGAAACAACAGCTTTCTTCGTATTCAATCAGATTATAGCACGGTTTGGTATACCCAAAGTGATTGTCGCTGACCATGGCAGTCATTTTAAAAATATCATGATGACAGAACTGAATACTATGCTCAGATTCAGACAAGAAAATTCATATTCATACTATCCCCAAGCAAATGGTCAGGTTGAGGCTATAAACAAGACTTTAAAAACTATCCTTAAACATACAATTGATGCAGCCCATTCTAACTGGCACATCATTCTATATCCTGCTCTTTGGGCCTACCGAACTAACGTAAAAACTACTACCAGTCTATCCCCCTTCCAACTCATCCATGGAGTGGAAGCAATTCCCCCGATTGAGTGTGAAATCCCGTCTCTAAAACTATCTATTCATGTGTTACCTGATACGACAGAGCTTGAAGAACGTATGGTACATTTAGAAAACCTTGATGAATAGCGTAGAGATGCGCTGACTCCTAATCAAGCTCATAAGAATAGGGTCAAAACTCAATATGATAAATCGGTCAAACCTCTAGTTTTCTCTAAGGGGGAACTTTTCTTGCTTTGGGACCAAGACAAAGAACCCCTAGGAGCAGGGAAATTCAAGGCCATGTGGTTAGGACCTTATGTCATTTCGAAAGTATTGAAGAAGGGTGCATATGAGTTAATTAATTTTGATGGGAATAAGCTTCCTGAGCCTAGAAATGGGCTCTACCGGAAGAAGTACTATGCTTAGGCTTAGCACTTTTTCTTGTATTTTTAATGTATGTATTTTAATGTACATTAAGTTGTCGGTTTTTTTTTATACCATTTGCTGGTTGTTGCAGATGTCTTCTAAGAGGGATATAGGGTTTGCTGATGGTGCCAGTCACCACACTTGTAATATAGCCTCAGCAGCGTGGGTCATTTACTCTCCCTCAAAACAGCTAGTTGCCGCAGGAGGCGCTTGCTTAGGTCTTGATTCTAATAATGTTGTTGAGTATAGGGCTGTAATTGAGCTTCTATGGGATGTTTTGTCATGTGGTATCACCTAGATCGAGGTCTGTCTAGACTCTCAATTGGTGGTCTCCCAGTTCAATCAAGCTTATCAGGTGCGAAATCCTATCATATTATGTCAGTTCATGCAAATTTAGTTATTGGAAAGAAATTTTGAAGTTATTATATTCAATCACATTCAATGAAATCAAAATTCATTGACTGATGCATATGATAATTACATTTTAGATTGGAATCTAACACACATTTCAACAAAATATACAGCATGCATATAAAAAACACTTGTAAATAAACCAACAACAATATATGTGTGTGTGTGTGTGTGTTTGTGTGTGTGTGTGTGTGTGTGTGTGTAAGTATTTGTCCATAGATAGGTCGAGTCTGATCCTCGGATCCGGTCATAAATGTATAATATACAAAAATATTCAAAAATGTGGATCGCAATCCATCAAAATGTCCTAGATCTAAGTAGGACCACCCTGGTCACTTGGACCACCTTGGTCCACGTGGTCTCTCTGTACTCTGGCTTCCTCAGCCTCTTTGGCTTCGATAGCCTCCACAGCATCTATGTATACAAGAACCGCTCTAGCCACCTGCCTCAAAAGGTGTAACCAGACCGGTGGAACTCCAACAACGAACTCCTGCATGACGGCTGGGATATGCTCTATTTTCATCGGTGGTAGGTTATCTCTTTCTCGAACCATGTGGAATAATACAAGAAAGGATCCCTCTCTTTTCTATTTGAATTGAGAAGAGTATTCTCAGGCATAGGTTTATCACTTTTCCAGACCTGAGGGACTAAATTTACGGAAAAGGAATGCCCGGTATGAGCTTAGTTTTCTCGTTTTCATGCTCTAGACCTAAACATGAAAAATATTCCAAGTGTACTTTGTGTCTTTGTCATGCTCGTTAAACACCTAAGAACAAAGCAACGAGTTTATTGTTGTAAGCCCCATTTCTCGTAATCAAATGGATCTTTTCGAGTGATCTTGCTTTCCTTCACACTCGTAAAACTCAAGCTATTCATGTTGTTCTAGAAGGAGCATTGGGTAGGTGGTAATTTAACCTTTTTCGGACCTCCCTGACTAAGTACAAAAAAGGTTCACCTTTTCTTCTACGGAAGTTAAGAGAGTTCTTTTGCGGTATGTTTTATACTTTTTCGGCCTCAGGAGACTAAATTGTACGAAAAAGGACCCCCCTGGAGTCTTCTTTGGAGTTTTCAAACTCTCTAAATATGAAAACACCAACTGAGCATGTACTAGTTCGGGCTCATTAAATCCACGAATCAGTGATACTATCAAGCATTATTTTCCCGTCTCTTCAAGCTTGTTTAAAAATGAAGAGGGATCTGAGTTGACTTTTTTGGACTCGTTAAAATTTAACAGGGAAGGTAAGGAAGAAGTTTTCTCTTGTTTTCAGTAGTAGAAGCATGTCCTCCTTGAACATAGCACTCTCTGTTTTTTTCGATACCCATGTCTCAGTGTTCACTTTCCATTTCAGCTATTACTTTGAGTTTCCTACTCCCCCTCTTGTTCGTTATACTTGGGGAATCTGATCATGTCCCCTACATGATCGATAATTCTAGTTGTTCTATCTATGAGTAAAATGATACCTTGGGTCATTTCTATGTTGTCCTCACTATTCAAGGACTCAACCCAATGTTTGATCTTTATCCTGATCCCATCATTGTTATATCTATTATCTATTTTGTCTCCCTTCTTTTTCCCAGTTCCTAGTCACTCTTGTGATCCATTGGAGGATCTATTTCCTTCCTTATCACAGCATGGTTCCATTTCAGTACTTACTGATGACGAAGACCTAGGGTTTTGATGATCGTACCTCAGGATTCACTTTCATTATTGGTGAATTCCTTTGCTTTAGTTGTCGATTATTACCTATTGATTGACAAACTGTTGACTCCTTTCCATGTTTGACTTCAATCTACATTTATTCACATGGCTTGGATTGTACTGGTTCTTTGGGATTGTTTATGAAGACCTTAGTTCCTCACATATGAACTAAGTTGAGCAAGATTATGTTCCATTTATGTACACAACTTCCAGATCTTTGAAGACTCATCATTATTGTATATTGTGGCTTTGATCCACCTTTGTAATATACATGGTCTAGTACTCGTATCATGTGATGTACTCAAATATTGTAAAGGAGCTATTGTTCCAGTATATTGAACATAGCATCCTCAGATATGACTTTGTATATGACATTATTATGTATTTGTTTCAGGTACTACCTCTTCTCCATTGGATTTTCGAGTTATCTAACGATAAATATTATAATCTATTTCGGCCATCACTTCCCTCTGACCTCACAAATTAGGGGGCATCTGTTATCTACCCAAATGGCACTTCTCCATTTGAGTGCCCACATTCCCTATGTTGGCACACAAAAGGACACTTATGGATTGAAGGTTGCCTAAAACATTATAGATGGGCATGTTATGAACTACATTCATTATCCATCCAGCTTGCCATTTTTACCTTTGAATATGTCAAGTGTCGTACGCACCTTTGCCTATATGCAACCCATGTACAGATCTATATGTGGGCTTCCTTTAGAGAAACTCGTGTGTCATATGTGGGCTGCCAATATCAATACCCGTGTACACCTTCCTTTGACATTAAAAATAATAAATCATGATTATTTGAGATTTGTTAATCCCTTAACTATAACCATCTTAACTGTATCAACCTCCTCAACCCTAGAAACTACCTTATTTCACCAAGTATAAATAAAGTCCTTGGGGAGGGTATTAAGGAATCATACTTGGAGAGAAAATTTATGCTGGTGTTGTCTATCCAAAAGTCTTTGGAGCAGTGGAACTCAAAATCCTTTGGCTGTAGAGGAGTCCTTGTCTCAGGCGTTGGGTTGTAATCTTAACTCATTCACTATTGTTAATAAAGAGAATCCTTCTTCCAAATTTGTTTTAAATGCCTTTCATGTATCATGGTTTGATGAATATTTATGATTAAGCACTCTATATATGATTTATCTAACCTTTTCTATATACATGTATAAGCTTGCACTTGTAGAATTTTCTCTTTACAGGTGAAGGAGAAACATCCCTGAAGGATTTGGAGGAAAAGCAGAGCGGAAGAGGACAAAGCTAGGATCAACTATCGTAAATCGGGTGAGTCTATTTCTATCCTCTTGTTTCCTTTCTATACTCTAAAGTTGATTTCCTGCAAGTTTTATGAGTATGTTGGTAACCCAGACCTTTGGTTATAAGGTGTTTATTCCTGTACAACACTTATCGAGTGGGCACTCCTTCAGGGGATGTTTCTTCCTACATCTGGGGAAGAATACACCAAGCGTTAGATCCTCTACTGCTTGTTTCTGCTTCACCCTCATGACATCTATTTCTGAGGAGATGGAGCTCATCATTTATGTTTTGAAGTTATCAAGAAGGTTTCCTATTTCTTCTCGGGTGGCTCCTCTATTAGATTACTTATGTGTTCTGTTGAAGAAATCCCATTCCAATTTGTCCCGTTTGTTGGTCCTGGGAGATCCTCTAGAATACCTTCTGAATAATTCAACAATATTTTCAAAGGATTCCATTGAGATATCCCCCTTTCCTAGCGGGTTCAACATACCTAGGAAATCTTCCCTAATCCCATGAAGTAGGATTATCTTGAGCACATCTAACCCCATAATAGTCTATCCATCCCTCTGCACATTGTACAAGAGCCTCTCAACAAAATCTTCCAAACTTTCTTCGTCCCTTTGTACCATATTTAACAACTATTCTCTTTTATCTTTAGTGTTGCAGTACTCCTGATATTTTTCCACGAACACCTATTTCATTTGGTCCCACGTGGTGACAGTTTCACCACCCAGGATCATGAACCAATGTAGCACATTATCCTTCAAAGTAAAAAGGAAAAGTTTTAACTTCTTCTCATTAGAAGTGTAGTCATGTCTATGACAGAGGATGTCAAACTCGAAGAGGAATTCATCCGGATCCTCTATGGCCTTTCCATGAAAACGAGGTAATACTGATGGTGATATGTTTTTCATGGGGGATTGACCAACTGGCTATCGAATGGGGAGTTGGAGTGTGGAAACTATCCCCTTAGGTGGGGGATCATCATCATTGTGATGATTTTCCCCCATCACCTCTTCATGATCTTTCGACTCACATCTGTTATTTATATTTTGTTCTTCTCTCTCTTTCCTTTCCTTATTTTGATATTCCTGTGTCTTATGAAACTGTTTCCACTCCTCCTTTTCCACATCCTTCCTATTAATGTGATAAATCACATCTCGATCACGTGATCCCACAGCACTAAATCTATCTTCCTATGTAGGGACACCTGAGGGTGTCACATCTCCTCCTGTGTTATCCACTGTGGAAATGGATGCTTCCACCATGGTGATAATTGGGCTTCTTTTGATGAAGGACCCTTGATGGTGAGCTCTAGTAGAGGAATTGGTTATGGCGACTAGATCGTCAATGTATGTTCTTCCCAATGCTAGATTTCTTCCACGACCTCGACCACCTGCAATGTTAGTATTCTGGGGAGTTATTGGGGTTATAAGAATGTCGCGCTGTACTCTTCTCGTATTCATGCAACCCAAAACATACAAACTTAAAGACTCAATAAAAATGAATAGATGCAACTACTATGGTGTCTAATAATTACCTTCCCCGGCAATGGCACCAAAATGTTGGTCACTCTATATGCCAGTTAATTAAAACCATCATGTAGAATGCTCAATATAAATTGTCAACCCAGGGAATTCTTTTTATTTCAATGATAACTCACACTGTCTTTTCTTAAATACTAAGTAGTTGGTGACTGAATAAACTATCCTACTTATCTATTTTGTCAAACTTCTCCCATAATCAAATTGATCTAAAATACCTATCTAAGAATTAAGAATTTCAATCACTTCCTTCAACTTCAATCCAGCAATGAATGATTCATGAAATAAATATCTAGAATTAATTTTGCAGAAAGTTAAATCCTAATTTACCAGACTATATGCAGATCCATTGCGACTAGCTAATCCAACCTTAATCTAGGAATAAGAAATAACAGGAATTGAATCAATAGCTCTAGACTATAGTCTACCTGAATTAGCAAACCTAAGAAAGACAAGTAATTTAAAGAAACTAAGGGAGAGCTTGACAGTTACATCTATCACACACATGCATAAAAGAAATTAACCTACACAGTCCATTGTCACACCACACAGCTGCAGCTTAAAAGAAATGCAAGTACTGAGTATTCAAGGAAGCACAACGATTAAACATGACTATTGAAGCTACTAAAACAAATGCATACAATGTAACATCCACAACACTCAACTAATTAATCAAACATCTAATTAACTCAGTGATCTCTGTGAGAAGGAAGGCCCAACATTCGAACAGAGATGCTAGAACTAACACAAGTTAAAACACAAAGATTTGAATAATCCTACTCCTTGTATTAACATGGTGAAATGAAATTACAGTCTCTATTACAGCTTACACAATAAAATATGATATTTTCCAACCCCTAGCTCTAAATATTTACCCGTACTTATACATCAGCAATTGTAACTCTCACCCCTATCGGGCATCCATGAAGATCTACGATCTTCAGGCTGCCCTGTTACATGCGTTGTTACAGCTATGGGAGGACTTAAATAGAAGCAGGGAATATAGGAAATTCTGTTTCCCAAGCCAGTAAATGAATAACATAACCAATTCAAGAGAGGCCCTGATGATTGCAGCTAAATTCAAGTAGTGGCATGCTATTGTAGCTAAGTTTGTTGCAGCCATGTCTATCACAGCCCGTGTGGAATGATGACCCTTGGTTGGATCCATGTCTAGAGACGAGACTGGAAAGTCAAATCTGATAGTGAATGCTCATATCCCCTTTGGACCACTCGGGTTTCTACACCTATATTCTCTCACAGCTTGCACTATCTTTGTGAAATCATAATGAGTTAGCATAATTTAAGAAACAAAGTCCTGATTATAACAATCATAAGCATTAATAAGATGAAACAATAAATAATCATACATGTGAAGATTCAGAGCTCAAGTGAGGAAAGAAATTTTGTTTGGTGTGCAAAATGGAATAAGACAAGACAAATAGGGTATAAGGGATGTGGTTAAAAAGGGACATTTTGGGACCCAATAGGCATGATCGCCATATCAGAACTAAGCATTTCAAATTCAAAGGACTTGTGTTGCTATATGACAACAAATTTTTTAAGCATCCACGTAAATTGAAGACACATTAGCTAGGGTTGTATGTGGTCACACACATCACTAATGCATGTGCAGTGAAACTACACAAACTAGATGGGATACCAGTCATAGGAATGATAAACGACAGATGATTGAAGCCTTACCACGATGGATGTGGCATGTAAAAGAGAAAGAAAAAAAAAGGGAAATTTCTTTGTTGCACGTCTGTGACAAAGGTATGAAAAAATGCAATAAGAGGGGGAATGATAGTTGGACATCATTAAAGTGAGAACACCCAAAAGTATTTAAGTGTTTATGATAGCGCAAAGTCATTAATTGGACAAGTCCAAGGAAAATGGCGGCGCACTTTTTAGTCCCATCCGTCATTCTCGCCATAACTGTCTTGACAAGTACAAATCATTGATCCAGTGTGTGAGCTAATTCTAAAATGGATCGAAGGGGAATCCCATCTGATCGACAAGATGTTGTTCTGCCATCAAATGAGCATATGCATATAAATATCATCCTTCATCATCAAGAGTCCTTTTACTTGCATAAAGAGAAAGAGTGAACCAGAGTCTGTAATTGTGAGAGTCGAAGATAATGGTCATTTCCATTTCCAGTACCAATGAGCAGTCTAACGTTAACATCGACTCACCATGCCCGATTGTTGAAGATATTGCATCGTCAAATACACAACAAACGTAACCAGAACTAGAAACAATGGTGCAGCCAATTCCCCAGATAGTTCCTTCTCTTGGTTCAACCTCTGGTTCGTCCCATGCATTGGTTTCTACTCAAAATCCACCCAATGATGTACCAGCTGTAGGTCCATGAATGTTTGATTCAACCCCAGTCATACCAGGATGTCATGGCCTCGAGTAAGGGTGCCAAAGGAGAAGTCTATCTGTTGGGCAATAGGGCAGACCCAGGTTTTGATCCTTTTATGTCGCACCAACAAAAGACCCACAGTGTTGGCCCTTTCGGCAACAACCTGCGCGCAGGTTGCAGTCTCACCCGAAACAGTTATGGGGTGCCGCAAAATCAGGTTTCTGCAAGCAGAGAGGGATATTACTGTACCTTAGCCTTTAATAAACTTATTAATCAATGATTGCATAGCTTTATCATTCACTCATATACAAATTCGTAGATAGATAAACAATTGTGACTTGCTTAACCCACTACAGGGAATTCACAGCGAAGCTTGTTATTAGCAGTGATCTAATTTATCAAATGTATACAGTTATTAATGCATAAAAGATAATAGAAAGAGAAACAACACAATAAACCACAACACCAAATATAACGTGGTTCACCCCCAGTGTAGGGGCTACGTCCACCAAACTGTGTTTTATTCAACTTGCTACAAAACAACAGTTTGATCTATGCACTCGGCTGCAGATTCCTTCAGTCCTTAAAAGCCGCGCACATAGCAGCAGGCCTCTGCGCACACGGCTGCAGATCTTTCCTTAATCTTCTTACAAAAACCCTCTGCGCACACAGCTGCAGAGGTTGTCCACGCACACAGCTGGGACTTAACCTTTCCTTACACAATCATCCTTAGCTTCTCCTTTCTTTCTTTACATAAAAAAGCTTAACCTTTCTTATTTACCCGAGTGCCTATTTATATCGCACTATTTACAAAAACATGGATTCAAACCATGGGCACCCAAAACCCTAAACCCTGGTCTTAAGCTGCGGGTTTATTACAATAGAGGACTTTGGCTCAACCCCCGACACCCCTAAGACTATTTTGAGTCAAAACTCGTGGAGTTACGCATATTAAGGACCGTTTGAGGTGCGCGCCCCAACACTATCCAAAAGCAGAAGGCCACCGAGGACACACCAGTTCCACCACCACACAGAGAAGCAAAACCTGCTACTATAAAGGAGAGGAACATGCTACCACCATATGTTTGACTGAGGCTGGAGGTTCCAGAAATAAATCTTTTTTCATGAGTGCGCTCCACTTTGGTTGCACCCTAGATCCCTGTTGGACTGCTGCTACTAATAAACATCCTGTCGAAGTTGGTGAAGCTAAAATTTTAAGATAATGATACACGGAAGTAGGAGCATATGGAGGACAAAAAGTACATGAACAATCTTCCAGTTGTACCACCTGCGCAACAACTTGTAGTCCCAATGGAGTGGGCTTGAGGTATAGAAAGCACAGGCCTACTTAACCTGCTGCTCATGCCGCATTTTGGTTGAAGTGTGCAGGAAAGCACATATGTACGACAACTCCTGGTCTGCTTCCATGGAGGCTATTTATGTCTAGATAGACCATATTTTTTCGATGTCAAGCTCATTTTGTTGATTATAGGTCTTCTGCATCAAGGACACTACCCTGTTGAAATATTGTAACTTCAAAGATTATTCTATATGTATCTTTTGTGGTCCCCAATGGTCCTACCGGGAGAACCACTTGTATTATCTTGTACCCTGATGCTTCTAATCGGAAGAACTAATAAGAGTCATGAGGTTTTCCCCTCTAATTGCAAAGGTGGGTCATTAGCACCCCAGTGTGGTTACTTGAGCCTACATGTATAACTTGAGCCTACATGATTAACTCGAGCCTACATGTCAGATGATTTAATTGAAGTGAACGGATGAATATAAATAGAGGTGTAGCTCTCCTCATTTGAACACACACTCTCACTTGTGTAGCGCATTAGTGGAGAAGAGAAGTAGCTGGAGAAGGAGGAGGATCAGGCTTTGATCTCCTTGCTGGTTTTATCTTTTATATTTTTGGGGACATCTATATTGAGGAATATTTTGCTGAATTTTTCCCTTTAGGGTTTTCCCGGGATACATCTTTGTGTTCCTTTTGTATGGTTGTGCTTTTTTATCTTTCAGTGATCCTGTTTATATGCTTTTGTTATGAAAATTAAATGAAATACTGATGTCATAGTTAAGCATATGAAAATTTAACATGGTATTAGAGCCACCCTGAAAGAAGACATTATGCAGCTACAGAATCTAGGGATTCTTACTTTTTGGTTCTCTCTCCACAATCAATCAGCAAAAGAAGGCTAGGTTGACTCTCCATTGAAGGGCGCATTTTTCTGTCAAAGCGGAATTCGATTCCGAGCATTTTCAGTTTTCAGTGCAGGAAATTAGGGCTTCTTGCAGAAGAGGAATTTTTTAATGAGCCTAGAATAGGATTTATCTCGTCATCAAAATCTAATTTTAGAGACTTGGATCAATATTTTTGGTTGGGTGAAACTTTGAGAAATTCAAACCCTAGTTTGACCCCGAGCTAGAAAAATCCTAAATACTAAAACTGCTACGTTTTGGTACTTTCCCTACATTCCTATATTGGAGAAGTCTCAGGAGCTAAAAATTTCTGAGGCTGAAGATACAATCCTGATGTACACTGTGTCCAAAATTCAGCCTCATATTTTTTATATTCCTGGAGATATGATCCCTCCAAGTTAGGGTTCTAGCCTCTTCTAGAATTCATCCATAAACAGGACACCTGGGGAGAAATGATGTAGCTTGTGCTACATAGATCCAAATGGAATTCCTGAATATGTTCCAGAAAAATCACAGACTTTAATTTCTATGTTCCAAATTTCAGAACCAGAAAATGAAATAGTGAAATGTGGCAGGCCGTACAACTTTGTTGTTTTGAACAGTCTTGTAACAGGTCACCTTGGGAAAAGGATCATAAATACAAATTGGTGAAACCAATTTTGATGAAACCTATGGTGTTGGATTATAGACATACTAGGTTACCTTAGTATGAAATTTCAGACATAAAGGGGCATAAATTGCAGAGATATCATAGAAACAGTGACAAGCATTTCTGCAGAAGCTGAATCGTTTGATTTGAAATATTGAGATTTCCAGAATCCAAGTACATTAGTCAACTCACCTCATTTAAGCACATCTCCTAGTAAGGTCAGTTTCTCATTCCACAAAATTTCATTTTTTTGTAATTCTCTAGTAATATGACTTCAAGCACTAAGCTTGAAGACAAGCTAGAACGCATAGAAAATTTTCGAGCATGGAAATACATGATTGGTCTCATTCTCCAAGAGAATGATCTTGATAAGTATGTCAAAGAAGAAGTGTCAGAACCTGAAGAAGCTGAATCCAAGGAGAAGCATAGAAAGGATATGATTAGGGCACAAAGAATTATTGCTGACTTCATTAAGTATCACTTGATTCCTCAAGTGTCATCCAAGAAGACTCCAAAAGAAATGTATGATGCCCTTTCCAGATTGTTTGAGGGAAGAAACATCAACAGGAAGATGAATCTAAGAGCTCAACTGAGGAGCATCAAAATGAGTCATGGAGAATCCATCCAAGACTACTTTTCAAGGGTTTCCCAGATCAAAGAGCAACTAGAAGCTATTGGAGATAATATTTATGAAGATGAAATGGTCATGACTGCTCTTAATGGTCTCACTAGACCCTGGGAGTCTTTTATTCAGATGATGTGTGCCAGAAAATAAAGCATGAAGTTTGATATTGTATGGGAAGACTACATTCAAGAGGGTACTAGAGTGGCAAATAGGGAAGCCTTACTAAAATAAAATGATCAAGCCCTAGCCACTCACACTAAAAGAAGAAGAGGCCAATCAAACTTCAAGAGAAGAAATTTCAAGGAGTCTCATCCTCCCAGAATAATCCAAAGGGTAAGAGAAAATCCTTCCTTTAAAGACTATTCTGATTTTGAATGTTTTCATTGTAACAAGATAGGACACATTGCCCAAAAATTTCCTAAAAAGGGGCAAGAATATAGAAAGAGGATCAGCAACAACAAAAGGCACCATGCCCATCTAGTAGATGAAGAAGAAGAAGAAGAAGAAGAAGAAGAAGAAGAAGGTCCCCAAGAAAACAAGCAAGAGAAGAAGATGCAGAAGAGTATGTGCTATTCTCTGCACTCTCTGGATCTGTAACTCCTGGAGAAGACACCTGGCTTATTG
>LPNX010329646.1:49564-70146 GCA_001517045.1 Pseudotsuga menziesii
GATGTGCAAAGGGAAAGAACATCAAGAATCCATTTCCAAAAAGTGAAACAAAGACAAAAGGTACGTTGGAATTGATTCATTCAGATGTATGTCATCCAATGTCTTCTAAATATTTAAGTGGATTTGAATATTATATCACATTTATTGATGACTTTTCAAGAAAGACTTGGATATACTTCTTGAAAGCAAAGAGTGAACTATTTGAAAAACTCAAGGAGTTCAAAGCCTTGATAGAGAATCTCTCAGATAAGAAAATAAAGACACTCTGATCAGAAGATGGTGGAGAGTATACCTCAAAAGAGTTTGAAGCCTTTTGCAAAGACTCCAGAATCAAAAGGGAACTAACCACTCCGTACAATACTCAACAGAATGGGGTTGCGGAAAGAAAGAACAGAACCATCATGGAGGCAGTAAAGACAATTATTTATGATCAATATCTTCCAATGCATTTATGGGCAGAAGCGACAAGAATAGCTGTGTATGTACATAATATAATATCCCACAGTGCTCTTGGGTTCAAGACTCCAGAAGAGGTATTCACAGGAAAGAAGCCTGAGGTAAGTCACCTCAAGATATTTGGTTGTCCAGTATATATTCATATAACAAAAGAGAAAACAACCAAATTAGATCCATCCAGAAAGAAGGGGATATTTGTTGGATACTATGAGGTATCCAAAGAATTCAAAATATACATTCCTAGATTCCATCACATGGAAATCAGTCGAGATGTGAAATTTGATGAAGAGGCATCCCTCAAGAGATCTAGGAAATGCCAACATGAAGAAGTGTATGAAGAAGAGACATCTCCCAGAAATAAAGAATCTACATGTCTCCCTGAAGATGAAGCTCCTGAAGAACATGACATAGCAGAACCTCAAGAACCTCCCATAATGGAAATAACAAGAAAGAGAAAGCCTGCTTGGACAAGAGAAATTATACGAGAAGCAGAAAGGTACGGAGCCCCTGAAGGCTCCACAAGGGAATGAAAGAAACCTAATACCTTCTCCAACTATGTAGCCTTGATGTGTGATCTTATAGATAAAGAACCTACAAACTTTGAAGAAGCAGTCCAAAAGAAAGAATGGGCAGAAGCAATGACTGAAGAATATCAATCAATAATTAAGAATGATGTATGGTATATAGTTCCCAGACCAAAAGGAAAAAGTATAGTATCCTCCAAATGGATATACAAAGTAAAGCATGCAGCTGACGAAAGTATCGAGAAATATAAAGCAAGATTTGTAGCCAGAGGTTTCTCTCAGAAAGAGGGAATTGATTATGAAGAGACATTTTCCCCAGTAGCACGGTATACTTCAATTAGAACTATCATGGCACTTCCATCCATGATGAAGTGTGATTTACACCAGATGGATGTGAAAACAGCTTTCCTAAATGGAGTTATCGAAGAAGAAGTATACTTAGAACAACCTCAAGGATTTGAAGTTGAAGATAGACATACACACGTATGCAAGTTGAAGAAGGAATTATATGTTCTTAAACAAGCTCCTCGAGCTTGGTATGAAAGAATAGCTGGTTTCTTGTCGAGCATGGGATTTACCAAAAGTAAAGATGATCCTAACCTTTACCTAAAGGTTGTAAAAGATGATCTTGTCATCTTGTTACTATATGTGGATGATTTATTCTTGACAAGGAATGAGAAACAGATTAAGGAAAGCAAGAAGAAACTAGAAGAATAATTTGAGATGAAAGACCTTAGGTTAATGCACTATTTCCTAGGTCTAGAAGTATGGAAAAGTTCAGAAGGAATCTTTCTCAACCAGGGAAAGTATGCAGTAGAGATATTGAAAAGATTCAATATGTTGGAATGCAAAGCCTTGGCCACCCCCATGGATTCCAACCTAAATTTTTTAACTGATGACTCATCAAAGTTAGTGGATGTGACTCTCTACAAACAGATCATTGGGTCATTGATGTACCTAACAAATACTAGACCAGACATTTGTTTTGTTGTGAACACTTTAAGTCAATATCTAGTTCAACCTAGACGGGTTCACCTGGTAGCCGCAAAACATGTGATGAGATATTTGAAAGGGAATATAGACTTTGGGCTATACTAGGATAATAGCCATGAGTACAAATTATATGGATATACAGATGCAGATTGGGCTGGAAGTATCTTAAACAGAAAAAGCACATCAGGCGGTTGTGATAGTCTGGGATCTACTATGATTTCATGGTTTAGCAGAAAGCAATCCAGTGTTGCTCTAAGCATTGTCGAAGCAGAATATATAGCAGCTTGCTCTGCTAGTTGTGAAGCCATATGGCTTCAAAAGTTGCTGTCAGGATTATTCAATCTAGAGATGGACACTACCATAATTCTATGTGACAACCAAAGCTGTATAAAGATGACAGAGAACCCTGTGTTCCATGACAAATCAAAGCACATAGAAATTAGGTATTTCTACATTTGAGACATGATGCAGAAAGGAGCCATAAAGCTCCAGTATGTGAGTACTGATGAACAGGTTTCTGATGTGTTGAAAAAACCTTTGTCCTGAGTGAAGTTCGAATACTTTCGAGACAAGCTTGGTGTGGTTCAAAAGGGTCTTCCCCGAAAGGGGGAGTAATGATGTTGCAGTGGGATTGTATCATCCCTGGGCACTTTCCCAAAAGTGACCCAGAGACCTCGGTATTCAAGAATGAAGAGGGACTGTATCATCCCATAGCACTTGCCCAAAAGTGACTTGGAGACCTTGGTCTTCAAGAATGAAGAGGGATTGTATCATCCTGGGACATATGTCCAGAAGTGATCCGGTGAACTTCGGTCATTGAGAAGGTGGTAGGATTGTATCATCCTTGGACTTCGGTTAAGAATGGATCCGGTGAACTTCAGTCATCGAGAAGGTGGTAGGATTGTATCATCCTTGAACTACGATTTAAAATGGATTCGGTGACTTCGGTAATTGATAATGTGTGTTGATCCCGTAATTTGTAGAGGAAGGATTGTCTAAGTTCCACAACTGTGTTGATCCCGTAATTCTGAAAGGAAGGATCATTAGTAACTCCGTAAAGACCTAAATCCCATAATTACGAAAGGAAGGATCGTTGGAAGCTCCATAAATACTTGATCCTGTAATTCCAATAGGAAGGATTGTCTGAGTTCCACAGACGTGTTGATCCTGTAATTCCAATAGGAAGGATTTTTTGAGTTCCACAAATGTGTGTATCCCGTAATTCCGAAAGGAAGGATCGTTAGCAACTCCGTAAAGACCTAAATGCAATAATTCTGAAAAGAAGGATCGTTAGTAGCTCTGTAAAGACTTGATCCCGTAATTCCGAAAGGAAGGATCGTCTGAGCTCCACAGATGTGTTGATCCCGTAATTCCGAAAGGAAGGATCATTAGTAACTCCGTAAAGACCTAAATCCTATAATTCTGATAGGAAGGATCGTCTGAGTACCACAGACATGTTGATCCTGTAATTTCTAAAGGAAGGATCATGGTGATGTTTTGATGATGATGATGTTGATGTTTTGATGATAATGATTTTTTGGTGTTGATGATATTTTCATGATGATGTTTCTGATCGAAAGATCAGAGTATGATGATGATGTTGTTGTTGATCAAAAGGCCAAAGTTTTGAAGATGATGTTGCTGATCGAAAGGTCAAAGTGATGAAGATGATGTTGCTAATTGAAACGTCAAAGTGCTGAAGATGATGTTGCTAATCGAAAGGTCAAAGCGCTAAAGATGATTTTTCTGATCGAAAGGTCAAAGTGCTAAAGATGATGTTGCTGATCAAAAGGTCAAAGTGCTGAAGATGATGTTGCTGATCGAAAGGTCAAAGTGCTAAAGATGTTGTTGATCGAAGCAGTCAAAGTATTAATGATGATGAAGATTGAATATTGAATATGAAGACTACATAATGTTGAAAAGATTCCAATGATTTATAGTTGTATTACCCTGACGATGTTGATGATGTCCTCTATCTCTGTCCAACTATTGTTGTTGTTGATTTTGTTGTAGAATACCCTTCTCATTAAGGGGGAGTGTTGAAATATTGTAACTTCGAAGAATATTCTATATGTATCTTGTGTCATCCCCGATGGTCCTACTGGGAGAGCCACTTGTATTATCTTGTACCTCGATGCTTCTAATTGAAATAACTAATAAGATTCATGAGGTTGTCCCCTCTAATTGTAAAGGTGGGTCATTAGCACCCCAGTGTGGTTACTTGAGCCTACATGTGTAACGCGAGCCTACATGATTAACTCGAGCCTATATGTCGGATGAGTTAATTGAAGTGAATGGATGAATATAAATAGAGGTGTAGCTCTCCTCATTTGAACACACACTCTCACTTGTGTAGCACATTAGTGAAGAAGAGAAGTAGCTGGAGAAGGAGGAGGATCAGGCTTTGATCTCCTTGTTGGTTTTATCTTTTATCTTTTTGGGGACATTTATATTGAGGAATATTTTGCTAGGTTTTTCCATTTAGGGTTTTCCCAGGATAAATCTTTGTGTTCCTTTTGTATGGTTGTGCTTTTCTATCTTTCAATGATCCTTTTTATATGCTTTTGTTATGAAAATGAAATGAAATACTGATGTCTTAGTTAAGCATATGAAAATTTAACATACCATGCTCCTTATCTACACGTGAATAAGGATGCAACCAATATGAGAGAAAAATATGATCTCGTGCGCACCAATAGAGGATTCATGATTTCCTCTGTCATTGACAACACAGTGCATTTCACCATGAAGATATTATCTTGCAAGATGCTATGCAATATGCGTACCACTGAGTGTAGTATAAGCACAGTGGAACTAGAATAATAGTGTGCTGGAGGAGTGTTTTTCAATTGGTTGTAGTACTTACTAAATGAGCTGCTGGAAGATGCATCCCAAGTGTAGGAGGAAGGTAAGCCCAAATTCCACTACTCCTGGCTACTAATTTTGATATCTTTTGTAGTTTCATCTGACTCGCCATACTACCAGCCACTACATGTCATAGTCTTTTGTTGTGGCACAAAATATCAAAACTTGTGGGAGGACAAGGAAGACAAGATCAGGCAGAAGGACAATAATATAGAGTTCTTTCTGCATGCAGAGGAGCTGAGAGAATTCATACGACACCAGCACAAACTAAAAGATGCAACAGTCCAAAAGTATGCGTTGTTCATTCCAAGCTGATGTCCACCATATCATCCTGCAGTCGTGGAAGGACCCAAAAAAACAAGCCCACCCAACCTGTTTTATGATTAAGGACGAGGATGTGGAAGTAGTCATCCAGGACTGGCCTGCAGAGTGGTGTGTTCTCATTTCTAAATATATGGACAAAGGAAATGACCAAGGAAATTGCTAAGGGAATGGCAAAAGCAATAGCCAAGATAATGAAGCAGGTAATGACAAAGGTGACGCACAAGGAAACCAGTCACTAGAGTCAGACAACGATGATGACAACAGTGATCAGGGCTCTAATCAGGATGATTCAGAGGGTATGCCAACTGATGAGGATGTGCAAACCCAAAAGAAGGCCTAGGAAGAGGCATAGACAAAGGAACACCATGATCCACCATGAAAGAAGTGCAAAGCTGACAAAACTGCTAATACCATTAGGTGAAGAAGACATTAGCATGCTTGCATACACTGTCGTAGACGTCGCAAAGACCAGCCTTAAGGGTCTAAGTAAACAACAGATGCAAATGATCAACGGGATCACTGAACATGTCAATAATATCACTGAGGATATCAATGATGTCAAAAGCACCATCAAGGCTGAGACATATGGCATTGATCCTGAGGATTAGCCACTCGCCTGATTTTGTTATTGCTTAAGATAGATTTAAAAGAACAATCTATGGAAACAAGGACACCATAGTATGATGATGTTATCCAGGTAAATGGGGTCACTATCACTAGATTTTTCTAAACTAGTAATGGCCGAACTATATGATGTTCAGCATGTGACCGCAACAAAGATTAGGCTTAGAGAAAATGTTGTTGCTTATCAGGCTAAGAAGGCCACAAGGAAGGCGAAAGAGTGCAAACTCCTTCTTAGGCAAAAGGAGGAAGAGATAAAAGCATAGGAACAAGTTAGGATTACACTGGAGGAAGCCATAAGCTACGCAGTCGCAGAATTCCCCGTGAAAGAAGAGCAAGAGGAAGAAGATGAAACCTCCAAGGTAGCGCGACTATTCAAGATCACGGTGGATCTTAGAAAAAGAGATAAAATCACACCAACAACCAAGCACACCCCCTAAGGTCTTAGAAGAGCATAGGAAAATAGTATATGAGGTTGTTGAGCACATTAAGAAGGGAGAAACATTGTGCAAGGAAGCAATTGACACAGTATCTGAGGTGTGGGAATTGCTCCTAAGAGATGAAGCAATGGATAAAATCAAAGAGGATGCACACCAAGTTGACTTAAATATAACCGTGGTCACTGTAGATGTAATTGTAACTTCGGAATGTATTCACTTGTATTTCTTATATATTGTAACCAGATGTTTATTCCAAGATGTATTTTAAAGTATTTGAGTCATGTCATATCTAGATGTTTATTTCGGGAAATTTCTATAATGAGAAATTCATGTCAAGTCATTGTGGGTAACCCTCCTATTGGTCAAGGGTTAAAGTCCCCACAATTATGGGGCCCTTGGGTTATTAGATTATCCTAGTGAATTCAACCCTAGGTGAGTCATTGTAATTCGGGGCAATAGTCCCCACCATTGTGTTAAGGATAAACCTCCTAGTTGGTCGAAGGAGGCAAAGTCCCCACAAGTTGTGGGGCACTAGGGTTATTAGACACTCCTAGAGATGTTGGCTCTAGTAAGTAATTGTTAAGTGAGGCCGACATGATGGAGTGGGTTCCAAGAGAATTGAAGAATATAAATAGAGAGTGAGTCTCTCTATTTAGGACATACACACTCACTCATTGGGGCACATGAGTGAGAGAGGAGAAGCTCTCTCAGTGTCAGAGAGAGAGACTCCTACTGTCAGGAGATCATCTTACTGTTTTGGGATTTTACCTTTTGGTGCTAATTCTATTTTGAGGAAGTTGAAGGGTTTTCTCCTTTACATTTTTCCTGAGGAAAATTCTTTGTGTCTCTTGTCTCTTGTGTTGTGCTTGTGTTTTATTGATGTGCATGTTATTCTCTTAGTTAAAGATCCTAAACTCATAATGGTAGCTTGAATGACAAAAATATAACATGGTATTAGAGCTAACCTAAGAAGAATACATTGTCCAGCTATAGAAGCTAGGTATTCTTACTTTTTGGGTCTCTCTCCACAATCCATCAGCGAAATTATGCTAGGCTGACTCTCCATTGAAGGGTGCATCTTTCTGTCAAAGCGGAATTCGATTTCGAGCATTTTTAGTTTTCGATGTGGAAATTAGGGATTTCTACAGAAAAGGAATTTTTGAGTGAGCCCAGCATAGGATTGTTCTCCTCATAAAATTCTAATTTTAGAGACATGGATCAATTTTTTTGGTTGGGTGAAACTCCGGGAAAGTCAAACCCTAGTTTCACCCCGAGCTAGAAAAACCCTAAATACTAAAACGGATAAGTTTTGGTACATTCGCTATATCCTGATATTTTCAAAGTATAAAGAGCTGAAACTTGCATAGGACAAATATAAAATCTTTATTTACACTGTGTCTAAAAATATGGCTCAGATTCATTATAGTCTGGTAGATATGATCCCTCCAAGTCAGGGTTCCAGCCTCTTCCAGAATTCATCCCTAAACAGGACACCTGGTAAGAATTGCAATATCTTGGGCTACAGAGGTCCAAATGGAATTCCTGAAGATGTTCCAGAAATGAAACGGAATTTAATTTCTTTTGTCCAAATTTAAGAATAAGAAGATGAACCAGTGACACGTGGTAGTCTGTACAACTTCGTTGTTCTAAACAGTCCTGTAACAGGTCACCTTGGGAAAATGATCATACGTCCCAATTCGTGAAACCAATCCTGATGAAACTTGTGTTTTTGGAATAGGGACATGTGAGGTTACCTCAGTGCGAAATTGCAGACATATAGGAGTAGTAATTTTGGATATATCACAGAAATAATGACAAGAATTTCTACAGAAGAAATTGGAAACTAGGGCTTCCTGTTCCGAGAGCTTCCCTCCACTGTTTTCAGAAAAGGAGTACATTGGAAAGCTCCATTTGAAGAGATATATATTTATATCCAATCAAATTTGGAAGATTCAAAGTTTTGAAATTTAAGGTTTCTGTGACAAACCCTAGATCAACCAGCTTCGGAACGAGGATGGACACCTCAAATCGGTAAGATCTTATCTTTTTCTATTTTCATTTGAGGTTCTCATTTCAAAGTGATCTATCACATCAGCTTGATGATAAGCTTGGTGAATTTGACAAATTCCAAGAATGGAAGGATATGATCTCTCTGAATAAAATGAATGGGACACCTAAATGAGTAGAGAGGTTCCAGTTTCAGAGGGAGATGAGGCTAGAAGCCTTATACAAGAAGAAATTGGTCAAGGCCAAGAAGATCATTGCTAATTCAGTCATGAATCAACTTGTACTACAACTGTATTCCTCAAATACATCGAAGATGTTTGATTCCTTGACCAATCTATTTGAAGGGAAGAACATAGATAGTAACATGACCTTAAGAACTCAGTTGAAAAATGTGAAGATCCAAAATGCAAAGACCATACAGTCATACTTTACTAAGGTCTCACAAATCAAAGAACAACTTGAAGCAGTAAACGAAGAAGTATGCAGAAGTGGTGGTAGCCACCTTGAATGGCCTCCCAGGATCATGGGATTCATTCATTCAAGGAATGTGTTCCAAAAGGAAGTGATTACTTTCAGCAGACTCTAGGTAGAAGCTCGACTCATAAGAAGAGAAGAGAAGATGGGAGATCAAGCTCTCACCATCCAAAGAAGATCCCTCAAGCAATGAGGAATATGAAGAACTCAAATATTGAAGTACCTCTTATTCATCTTATCATTTGGATGAGAAATAATGCTATTATGAATGAAGAAGATGATGAAGCTGAAGATTCAAGAAGGAGTCTACCCACGAAACAATTAAAGATAAGTATTCAATTCTCATTTCATGATATTGTTTTGTTCTGCATTTGTTTATATTCAGTTGATGTATTATGCATGATAGGATGTTTGCATTAACGATAGTATACTACTAATATGCATGTGATGGGTAAGTAGCTCATGGTGCTATACAAACTCTCCATTGCTACGTATCTAGAATTAAACCTCTTTGCTGACATATTGGATTAGTGCACAATCTCAATGTTGTCTTGGTAGAGATGGAAGGCATCTCGAAAAGATTCATGAGATATGGATGAATGTTGTATTGGCTAAAGTAGTTGCATGATCACATATTTATGCATAAGAATTTGCCAGTATGAATATTCCTTATCAAATGTTTCTAACCATACAAATGCATTTGACTTGAAGGAAAAGATTGCATACATAATGTCCTACAAGCAAAGAAGAATGAAGACTTGTTCCAAAGAACAAGTGATGATAGTTCAAGATGAATATGACGAATACAGTGACATCATTGATGCAAAACCTTCAAGCTACAAAGAATTGTAGTTCAAGAAGAAGGATGTCTAGGATGCAGTATCGATACATGAAGGGAAGTTCGTAGTTCCATCATGCAGTAGATGGAAACATCATGGGATACAAAGCAATATTTGTTGTAAAAGGCTTCTCACGAAAAGAAGGCCTAGACTACGAAGACACATTTGAAGCCAGTAAGAGTTTAAACAGATATATGATGAGCTTGATGAAGATCTTAACCTTTGCTACAAGGTTGAAGATGCAAGTCTATGCACTAGATGGTCACATAGAATATTATTAGCATAGGAAGGTACTTTTCACTCCAGTATAGAATGTTTCAGTGCATAGAGTACGGAAGACAGAGGAAGTATGATGCTTCGCTTCAGAGAGAGTGACTGCAGAAGATCTAAGGTTCGACATGGTATGATAGGATGGATATATTACTGATGACTCTAGGATTTACTAAGAGAAAAGAAGATTCCAACCTTTTCTTCAAGGTTGAAGCTGGAAGACCAGTGATGCTCCTGTTATGTGCCGATGCACTATTTTTCTAGGCATAGAGGTGTGGAAGAATGCAGATGGAATCTTCCTTGGACAAAGGAAGTATGCAGTAGAGATCCTGAAGAGGTTTGGGATGATTGAATTCAACGCCATGACCACACCTATGGAATCAAACATGAAGCTATTGAGTGATGCTTCATCAGAGACAGTTGATGCTATGATGTATCGTCAAATAATTGATGTACCTGATGAACACGAGACCAGATATTTGCTTTGCTATGAACACCTTGAGCCAGTTCCTGACAGATCCGAGACATGTTCACTTGATTTCTGTAAAGAATATTCTAAGGTACTTGAGGGGTACAGTTGATTATGGGCTCAAGTACGATGTGAATCAAAATATTAACTTGGAGGGTTATGTTGATTTAGATTGGGCAGGCAGTGCCATCAATAGGAAGAGCACTTTAGGGTGTTGTTTTAGTATGGGATCAGGTGTGATCTCTTGGTTTAGCAGGAAGCAATCTTGTGTGGCACTAAGTACAGCTGAAGCAGAGTATGTCGCAACTTGTTCAGCTAGTTGTGAGGTAGTATGGCTAAGGAAGCTACTGTCTGATATATTTGATCTCCAGTTGGATGCTACTTGTATACATTGTGACAACCAGAGTTGCATGAAGTTGTCAGAGAATCTAGTGTTCCATGACAATTCAAAGTATATCGAGATCAAGTATCACTATATTAGGGATATGATGCAAAAGGGAGCAGTGAAGCTCCAGTATGTTGCGACGGAGGAACAGAAAGCTGATGTATTGATGAAGCCATTGGCTAGCCTAAAGTTTGAGTACTTCAAGGAGAATCTTGGTGTTCTCCAGATCGAGGTTTCCTCCAAGGGAAAGTGATGAGACCCATAGCCATTCTGACATGGTGAGAGGATTGGTTCCTACCATGGTCAAATGTAAGGGCTGAGCCATTCTGTCATGGTGAGAGGATTGGTTCCTTCCATGTCAGATATGCATTAGAGGAAATTTGGGGTCTAAAATGGGCCTTATAAGAAAACGTAACAAAATAAGTTTTTGTGAGTTGGAATTCAAGAACCAATAGAATTTCAATAAAATAAGTCAACCATAATGGTTGAATTGGCATATTTGTCATTAAAAAAAACTACTTTTTTTGTTCGTATTTTCGACATATCTCATTGTGTTTTTACTCAAATTTCAATTGGGAGAGCTCATTGGATGCGGAATTTGATTCTACATCCAACGAGTACCCACACTGCATACTTTTGATGGACCCCTCTACCCCAAAAACAAGAAATGCCTGAAAAAATGTGATGATGATGTCATCATCATGTTTTTTCAGGTATTTCTTGTTTTTGGGGTAGCGGGGTCCATCAAAAGTATGCAGTGTGGGTACTTGTTGGATGTGGAATCAAATTCCGCATCCAACGAGCTCTCCCGATCGAAATTTGAGTAAAAAAACAGGGAGATATGTCGAAAATACGAACACAAAAACTAGTTTTTTTCTTTCTTCCTCCAAAATTAATTAATATTATTTTATTATTTTAACCATTATTTTATTATTTTAACTATTATTTTATTATTTTCCTTAGGAGGCCCATTTTAGACCCCAAAATTCCTCTAATGAGTGCTAAGATCCATAGCCATTCTGATGAGTAGGTTAGATATAAGGGTTGAGCCATTCTATCATGGTGAGAGGGTTGGTTCCTTCCATGTTAGATATAAGTGCTGGCCATTCTGTCGAGCAGGACAGATGTAAGGGAAACCACCATTCTAGGAATGAAGGCACCCAGTCAGTTACCAGGAAAACTTAGTCTAGGACTGAGAATCCATTCTGATGTGATAGAGGGATGTGTTCCCACTTGATCAGATGTAAGGGCTGGACCATTCTGTCATGGCTAAAGGATTAAGTTCCTCCCATGTCAAATGTGAGTGTTGTCCATTTCGACGAGCAGGTCGAATGTAAGTGCAATATCTATCTTCAATCATGTGTTGAGTAGATAGAAATGATGTGCCTTTCTTCGATCATGTGTTGATCATATGTAAGTGCAGTATCTATCTTCGATCATGTGTTGATCAAATGTAAGTGCAGTATCTATCTTCGATCATGTGTTGATCAGATAGAAATGATGTGCCTTTCTTCGATCATGTGTTGATCAGATGTAAGTGCAGTATCTATCTTCAATCATGTGTTGATCATATAGAAATGATGTGCCTTTCTTCGATCATGTGTTGATCAGATGTAAGTGCAGTATGTATCTTTGATCATGTGTTGATCAGATAGAAATGATGTTCCTTTCTTCGATCATGTGTTGATCAGATGTAAGTGCAGTATCTATCTTTGATCATGTGTTTATCAGATAGAAATGATGTGCATTTATTCAATCATGTGTTGATCAGATGTAATTGTAGTATCTATCTTTGATCATATGTTGATCAGATAGAAATGATGTGCCTTTCTTCGATCATGTGTTGATTAAATGTAAGTGCAATATCTATCTTCGATCATGTGTTGATCAGATAGAAATGATGTGCCTTTCTTCGATCATGTGTTGATAATATGTAAGTGCAGTATCTATCTTTGATCATGTGTTGATCAGATAGATATGATGTGCCTTTCTTTGATCATGTGTTGATTAGATGTAAGTGCAGTATCTATATTTGATCATGTGTTGATCAGATAGAAATGATGTGCCTTTCTTCGATCATGTGTTGATCAGATGTAAGTGCAGTGTCTATCTTCGATCATGTGTTGATCAAATAGAAATGTTGAGCCTTTCTTTGATCATGTGCTGATCAGATATAAGTGCTAAAGAAGACCTACATGGAGGCTAGGCCTACAGCCAGCATGAAAAAGGGTTGGCTCTGTAGAACTTCCTGTGACGAGAAGAATCATGAGATAGCACCCATGTTGATCTAGATCGAGTGATGATCCATATCTAGTGATGATGTCCAGTGATGATCTAGATCGAGTGATGATCCAGATCCAGTGATGATGATCTAGATCGAGTGATGATCTAGATCCAGTGATAATGATCCAAATCGAGTGATGATCCGGATCTAGTGATGATGATCCAAATCGAGTGATGATCTAGATCCAGTGATGATGATCCAGATCGAGTGATGATCCAGATCCAGTGATGATGATCCAAATCAAGTGATGATCCAGATCCAAATGAATATGACTTGAAGATGACGAGGAATTGACGATGACCCAGATGATACAAAGAAGAAGACTTGTACTGATAAATTGTTTCGAGAGAATACCTTCCTAGTTAAGAGGGAGTGTTGATGTAATTGTAACTTCGAAATGTATTCACTTGTATTTCTTATGTATTGTAACCCAATGTTATTCCAGGATGTATTGTAATGTATTTGAGTCATGTCATACCCCGATGTTTATTCCAGGAAGTTTCTATAATTATAAAGTCATGTCAAGTCATTGTGGGTAACCATCCTATTGGTCAAGGGTTAAAGTCCCCACAGTTGTGGGGCCCTTGGGTTATTAGACTATCCTAGTGAATTTGACCCTAGGTGAGTCATTGTAAGTCAAGGTAATAGTCCCCACCATTGTGTTAAGGATAAACCTTCTTGTTGGTCGGAGGAGGAAAAGTCCCCAAAAGTTGTGAGGCACTAGGGTTATTAGACACTCCTAGAGATTTTAGCTCTAGTAAGTAATTGTTAAGTGAGGCCGACATGATGGAGTGGGTTCCAAGTGAATGGAAGAATATAAATAGAGAGTGAGTCTTCTATTTAGGACATACACACTCACTCATTGGGGTGCATGAGTGAGAGAGGAGAAGCTCTCTCAGTGTGAGAGAGAGAGACTGCTGTTGTCGGGAGATCATCTTACTATTTTGGGTTTTATATTTTGGTGTTGATTCTATCTCTGAGGAAGTTGCGAGGTTTTCTCCTTTATGGTTTCCCTGAGGAAAGTTATTTGTGTCTCTTGTCTCTTGTGTTGTGCTTGTGTTTTATTGATGTGCATGTTATTCTCTCAGCTAAAGATCCTAAGATCATAATGGTAGCTTAAATGACAAAAATCTAATAGTCAAGGAAAAAATGAAGAAGCTTCTGATCAAAGAGAAAATCACAAAGGTTTCTGAGTTGAAGAAACTACAGCAGCAAGTCAAAACTCTCTGTGACCAAGAGAATAAAATAAATGAAGAGGTTGTGACACAACAGATAGAGGTTGAATGAGTTATAGGGCTCCTTCAACCTGTACAGCAGAAGCTCCATCTTATAACTTAGTCATTGGAAGAAGAACCATTGGAACATATTAGTTTCGACCATGTCAAACAATTGGAGAAAAAAGCAGAGGAGGTCCATGAAGAGGTTTCCCAGGTAGAAGGAATTTTGAAAGAATTTCAGGACAAGGCTGGTCTCATGGTGCAGCCGGTGCCAAAACCACCAAACCTTCTTAGTGGCTTGAGATGAACCACATGGGAGTGTTAGGAGCCTATTGGGACAAGAAAGAGCATAAGGAAGAAGTAGAAGTGCAAGTGCAAGGCGGGAAAAACAAGCACGTGACAAGAAGGAAGAGGTAAAGGAAGGAAAGGAATCACAAAGGAAAGAAATTCATGACAAGGATCAGTGCGATGAATGAAAATAGAATATGCAAGCAGGTAGAAGATTAAAGGCTGGGAAGCGATAGGTCAGGAAGATCGTCGGTGCTTGAGTCGACGGAAGACTGAAGGATGGTTTTTACAGCTTGTTATGGCCTGTACAAACAGACTGAAAGATGTTTATGCGGATAAGCATGGCCTATGATAAAAGTAATGAAAGTAGTTTCTATGGCTAGTTATGACTATAATAAATGTGATTTACCCAGTCAACCCTACACAGTTTTTTAGAGTCTACAAATAGAAGGAACTTGTTTTGTATAAGAGTTCTCTCCATTTAGTATAATAAGATACGAAATGATTGAATAAATTAGAGAGAAGTCTGATAGTAGAGTTATAGTAGGTTGTTAAGCCGAGGATCTACACCTGTGTGCATAAACCATTTTGTAAGAGTCAGTCTACAGCTGAATGCACAAATAATAGAGTAGGAGAGTCGATCCAGAATTTGTGTGGTTCAGTAGGAGCAAAAGAAAGCATAATAAATAGAGAGCATGAGACTGAAAAGAGTCTGAGCTGAAAGACATATCTTAAAATAGTCTATAGTTAATTCACAAACTATAAGGTGCCATATATTTTTCATGCCAGATGAAGAGCACCTTGGTGTTTTTTCCTGGATGGGTTTCCATGTTGCATCTTGTGTCGAATGAATGTGATTGTGAATGGTTGTGATTTGTTATTGGTTATGTGCATTATTTATACTTGTTGTTTACATCAATGTCACAATATTTATAAAAGCAGTTGAATGAATGAAGGACTAAAGCATTGTTGAAGCATTGTATACTATTTCATGTCATTTACTGTTAAGTTATAATACAGTAAAACCAATCTCTGTTATTGTTAAGGAAGCATTTGCGTCACACAGTTGCACCAGTTTTTAAGTTGTTAAGGGAAATTATGTGTTGCACATTGGTTGTGTCACACGGTTGCATCGCTTTCGAGTCAGTAAAAAAACTCCAATCTTTCAAATCTATCGAGCTCCTTGGATGCCTGCTAGGGGACTGTAATACCTCACTGAATGCAGACACATGGTTCTGGTAGTTACACATCAAGATATCTCAGGTGAGACTGCATCCTCCTTGCAGGTGTTACAGACTGAGCTTGCTCCATCAGCCAGATGTCCTTGGGTGTTTTGTTGGTCTTGTGGTTTTGTTGAACTTGGATCATGAGACGGGGAAATTCATCCAATGAATGGTTTTGTTGTCAGTACCCATAATCATTTGAGTCAAGGGAAATGTTGTGGCATCTGACAAAGAAGGAAATCGAGGATTGCCTGGAGTCTAAGACATTAGAATTTACGCAATATCATGATTGAGCACAGAAAACTAGTTGGACCAATACCTGTACACATATATTCATGAAATATTATTTGCAGAGTTTCTTATTTTGCTGCATGAGTGGTTGTCAAGATTGGCGACTCGGTAGACAAAATTTCATAGGAGAGAATCCATGATTTTACTAAAGAATTCCTCATATTTTCATTTTCCTCAGAGCACACAGTGGCAGGAGTATTGATGTAGAAGAATCATGAGGGACATGAACAACCCATTTCTTTTTATAGCAATAACCTAAGATATGCTCCCCTGAAGTATAATATCCTGGATACGCAAGCTTATGCCCTGGTGTAGGGCTTAAAGGATTTCAGAGTGTACATCCTACATTTCCAAACTGAGAGAACAATAAGCACAACAATCAAACACAAGAGACAATGAACACCGTGTTTTTCCTTGAGGAAACCATAAATGGAGAAAAACCTGCAACTTCCTCAGAGATAGAATCAACACCAAAGTGAAACCCAAAAATAGTAAGATGATCTCTCGACAGTAGTAACCTCTTTCTTCCTTTCCCCAGTGTCTTTCTCTTCCTCAGCTATGCGACACAACTAAGTGTGAGTGATGTTAAATTTCCATATGCTTAGCTAAGACATTAGTATTTTATTTCATAACAAAAGCATATAAACAGGATCACTGAAAGATAGACAAGCACAACCATACAAAAGGAACACAAAGATTTATCCTGGGAAAACCCCAGCAAAAGCTTCCTCAATATAGATGCCCCAAAAAGATAAAAGATAAAACCAGCAAGGAGATCAAATCCTGATCCTCCTCCTTCTCCATATACTTCTCTTCTCCACTAATATGCTACACAAGTGAGAGTGTGTGTCACAAATGAGGAGCACTACACCTCTATTTATATTCATCCGTTCACTTAAGTTAACTCATTTGACATGTAGGCTCGGGTTACACATGTAGGCTCAAGTAACCACACTGGGGTGTTGATGACCCACCTTTACAATTAGAGGGGACTACATCATGACTCTTATTAGTTCTTCCGATAAGGAGCATCGGGGTACAATGTAATACAAGTGGTTCTCCCGGTAGGATCATCGGGGACCACAAAAAGATACATATAGAATATTCTTTGAAGTTACAATATTTCAACACTCCCCCTTAACAAGAAGGGTATTCTAGAGCAACATCAACAACAACAAGAGTAGAGATAGGGGACATCATCAACATCAGCAGGGTAACACATCTATAAATCATTGGAATCTTTTCAACATCATGTAGTCTTCATCTTCAATCATCAACAACATCTTCAGTCTTTGATCCGCAACATCTTCAGCATTTTGATCTTTCAATTAGCAACACAATCTTCAACACTTGGACCTTTCGATCAGCAACATCTTCAGCACTTTGACTGTTCGATCAGCAACAATATATTCAGCATTTTGACCTTTCGATCAGCAACATCTTCAGCACTTTGACTTTTCTATCAGCAACAACATCTTCAGTATTTTGTCCTTTCGATCAGCAACATTTTCAGCATTTTGACTTTTCGATCAGCAACAACATCTTCAGCACCTTGACCTTTCGATCAGCAACAACATCTTCAGTACTTTGATCTCTCGATCAGCAATATCATCATCAACACTTTTTCCTTTCGATCAGCAACAACATCATCATCATCATATTCTGATCTATCGATCATAATCATCATCACATTCTGATCTTTCGATCAGAAACATCATCATCATACTCTGATCTTTCGATCAGAAACATCATAATCATAGCACATCATCATCATACTCTGATCTTTTAGATTAGTACGCCATCATCATCATACTCTGATATTTCGATCAGTATGTCATCATCATCAGACTCTGATCTTTCGATCAGTACAGCATCATCATCATCAGCAACAACCTGCAATCCACAACTCAAAGACAAAAAAATCTTTGGATCATTTTTGGACTCAAATTCCAGGGATGATACAATCCCACCACATTCTCGACAACCGAAGTTACTGGATTGATTACGGGAGAATCAGTCCCTATCAATTTAGGACTAAGTCCAAGGACAATGCAATCCTACCACATTCTCGACGACCGAAGTCACCGGATACAATTACGGGATAATCACTCCCTATCACTTTAGGACTTGAGTCCAAGGAAGATGCAATCCTACCACATTCTCGATGATCGAAGTCACTGGATACAATTATGGGATAATCACTCCCTATCACTTTAGGACTTGAGTCCAAGGATGATGCAATCCTACCACATTCTCGACGACCAAAGTCACCAGATACAATTACGGGATAATCACTCCCTATTACTTTAGGACTTGAGTCCAAGGATGATGCAATCCTACCACATTCTCGACAACCGAAGCCACCGGATACAATTATGGGATAATCACTCCCTATCACTTTAGGACTATGTCCAAGGATGATGCAATCCTACCACATTCTCGAGGACCGAGGTCACCGGATCTATTATGGACAGATGTCCCGGGATGATACAATCCCTCTTCATTATCGAAGACCGAGGTCTCCGGATCACTTTAGGGAAAGTGCCCAGGGATGATACAATCCCACCACGTTCTCAAGGACCAAGGTCACCAGATCTATTGTGGACAGTTGTCCCGAGATGATACAATCCCTCTTCATTCTCAAAGACCGAGGTCTCCGGATCACTTTATGGCAAGTGCCCAGGGATGATACAATCCCACTGCAACATCACTACTCCCCCTTTCGGGGAAGATCTTTTCGAACCACACCAAGCTAGTCTCAAAAGTGTTCGAACTCTACTCAAGGCAGAGGCTTCGTCAGTACATCATCATCCAAACCATCATCATCTACATCTTTAGTATGTGAATACTCAACTATCACCATCTGTATCTCCAGTATGTGAATACTGAAAGCATCATCATCTATATCTTCAGTATAGAAATATTGAATCACCATCATTTGTATCTACAGTATGTAAATACTGAAATATCATCTATATCTTCAGTATGGGAATACTGAAACATTATCATCTCTATATTCATTATAGAAATAATGAATCACCATCATCTGCATCTATAGTATCATCATCTGCATCTTATCTTGTAAGTATAAATACCATATTTCTACGTGTTACGTCGGAACACAGGGTTATTTGTCATCACAACTATGTTTATCACATAGAATCATTGTAGTGTCCATATTCAAGTCAAAGAGACCTGATATCAGCTTCTGAAGCCATATGGCTTTACAACTTAGTAGATCAATCTACTATGTATTCTGCTTCAACCGTGCTAAGAGAAACACTGGACTGTTTCATGCTAAACCATGAAATCATAGCAGACCTCAAACAAAAGCATCTACCTGATGTGCTTTTCCTGTCTGAGATACTTCCATCCCAATCTGCATCTGTGTAGCCATACAATCTATACTCATGGCTACCATCATAGTATAGACCAAAGTCTATAGTCCCTTTCAGATATCTCATCACATGTTTTGTAGTAGTAGGTGAACCCGTCTTAGTTGAACAAGATATTGACTTAAGGTGTTCACAGCAAAACAAATGTCTGGTCTAGTATTTGTTAAGCACATCAATGACTCAATGATCTGTCTATAGTGAGTCACATCTACTAACTCTAATGAGTCATCAGCTGAATCCATGGGTGTGGCCATGACCTTGCATTCCAACATATTGAATCTCTTGAATATCTCTACCACATACTTTCCCTGGTTGAGAAAGATTCCTTCTGAACTTTTCCATACTTCCATACCTAGGAAATAATCCATTAACCCAAGGTCTTTCATCTCAAATTATTCTGCTAGTTTCTTCTTTCTTTCCATGATCTGTTTCTCATTCCCTTTTAAGAATAAGTCATCCACATATAGTAATAGAATGACAGGTACATCTTCTACAACCTTGTATGAAAGGTTAGGACCGACTTTACTCTTGGCAAAGCCCATGCTTATCAGGAAACTATCTATTCTTCCATACCAAGCTTTGGGAGCTTGCTTCAGGCCATAGAAGGCCTTCTTCAACTTGCATACTTGATTCCTTCTGTCTTCAACTTCAAATCCTCGTGACTATTAGATGTAAGACTCTTCCTCAATCATACCACTAAGGAAGGCTTGTCTTTACTTCATCATGGAAGAAACTACCATGATAGTTTTGAAGGAAGTGTACCTTGCTACCTGGAGTAAGTGTCTCTTCAGAATTAATTCCCTCTTACTAATAGAAACTTCTAGCCAGAACTCTTACCTTACTTCTATCAGCAACATATCTTATCTTGCAAATCCATTTGGAAGATACCACATTCTTGCTTTCCAGTTTGAGTACTATATCCCAAACATTATTCTAGTATCACAACATCTTCTATGAGTTTGTCTTCTCAGGTCATCAACATATCCTAGTCTTCTGCATTCAACCTCGAAGGTTGGAACCCACTTTACTCTTGGTAAAGTCTTGATCCATCACAAATCTATCCATCATGTCGTACCATGTCGAACTCAAATATAATTTTCTGTAGTCACTCCCCCTGGAGTGGAGTATCATCTTCCCTCTTCATTCTGTACAGGTGGTTCTATGCTTGATATATACTGGTCAATAGAGTATGTTATGTCATAGTCTATTCTTTTTGG
>LPNX010329674.1:34320-64615 GCA_001517045.1 Pseudotsuga menziesii
CAATCATCATTCCCACTAACACCTTGGTGGTCCACCACCAACCACCGAGGGTGTATAATGGAAGGCATTTTAAGGCCATCAGGGATAGAAGTCAGGCTTGCCCACTAACATTGTGGTGGTCCACCACGAACCACTAAGGGTGTATAATGGAAGGCATTTTAAGGCCATCAGAGATAGAAGTCACGCTTGGCCACTGACATTATTGTGGCCCAAAATCGAACTACAAGAGTGTATGACAAATAGGATTTAAAAGCCACTAAGAGTAGAATTTAGGCTCGGTCAACATCCATTTGGATGTACACCGCTCTCTATTGAAATGTCTGAGCTCGGGGGAGACAATAGTGTTGTATTGTCTGTGGTTGGAAGGTGATAGATCATCACCGTGGTTAAATGAGCTCCACACCCAGCTTGTTTATGTGCTCTACCTTTCTTCTAGTGATTTTGGTTTTACAACTGCCAATTTCTAACATGGTATCAAAGTAGTTCTAGAAGTCATTGTCGAAAGCCAGGGCTTTGACATTCTAAGGCCTCCCTTCACCAATCTAGGAGAAAAAGTGACTTGGAAACTTCACCCAAGGGAAGGTGCATCTATTGATGAAGGAAAAATCCAGTTCTGAGAAGTTTTATTTTTGACCCAATTTCAGTGCATAGTTTTGGCTCGATCTTATCTCCTCTCAACTTGCCTTGATAAGGTACAGTAACCTTTTGATTTAGTTTCACAAGATTCCAATCTTCATTTTTGACCTACCTCCTACTAGGGTTTCTAGTTCAAATCTGCAGGCACGATGATTGGAATGAAAATTGAAGACTATCTTGATGAAGCCACAAACTTCATCCCTTGGAAGTCTAGAGTTCTCATCTTGGAAGAAAATGATCTCTTAAAACTTGTCAACGAGAAGGTTCCAGAACCAGACGCTGAAGAGGACAAGTCTCATTGGAGGAAGAGTGATGCCAGAGCAAGAAGAATCTTGGTAGACTCGGTCAGGGATCATTTGGTTCCTCAAATCTCGCAAAAGAAGACGACCATGAAGATGTTCAAAACCCTAGAGGATTGATGATTGTTAATGGCCAAGCCTGACTTATATGGGTGACGATGTTCAAATGTCTTTCATTATACACCCTTAGTGGTCAATGGTGGACCGCCACAGTGTTAGTGGGCGCCCACTAACACCTTGGTGTCAAGGGTGTATGGGTGACGATGTTCAAATGTCTTTCATTATACACCCTTCGTGGTCAATGGTGGACCGCCATAGTGTTAGTGGGCGCCCACTAACACCTTGGTGGTCCACTATCGACCACTGAGGGTGTATAATGGAAGGCATTTTAAGGCCATAAGGGATAGAAGTCGCGCCCACTAACACCTTGGTGGTCCACTATCGACCACTGAGGGTGTATAATGGAAGGCATTTTAAGGCCATAAGGGATAGAAGTCAGGCTTGGCCATTGACATTATTGTGGCCCAAAATCGAACTAACACTGTGGCGGTCCACCATTGACCACTAAGGGTGTATAATGAAAAACATTTTAAGGCCATAAGGGATAGAAGTCAGGCTTGGCCATTGATATTATTGTGGCCCAAAATCGAACTACAAGGGTGTATGACGAATAGCATTTAAAAGGCACTAAGAGTAGAATTTAGGCTCGGTCAACATCCATTTGGATGTACATCGTTCTATATTGAAAGGTCTGAGCTCGGGGGAGGCAATAGTGTTGTATTTACTATGGTGTGGAGGTGATGATTGGAATGAAAATTGAAGACCATTTTGATGAAGCCACAAACTTCATCTCTTGGAAGTCTAGAGTTCTCATCTTGGAAGAAAATGATCTTTTAAAACTTGTCAACGAGAAGGTTCCAGAACCAGACGCTGAAGAGGACAAGTCTCATTGGAGGAAGAGTGATGCCAGAGCAAGAAGAATCTTGGTAGACTCGGTCAGGGATCATTTGGTTCATCAAATCTCGCAAAAGAAGACTACCAGGAAGATGTTCAAAACCGTAGAGGATTGATGATTGTTAATGGCCAAGCCTGACTTGTATGGGTGATGATGTTCAAATGTCTTTCATTATACACCCTTAGTGGTCAATGGTGGACCGCCACAGTGTTAGTGAGCGCCCACTAACACCTTGGTGGTCCACTATCGATTACTGAGGGTGTATAATGGAAGGAATTTTAAGGCCATAAAGGATAGAAGTCAGGCTTGGCCATTGACATTATTGTGGCCCAAAATCGAACTAACACTGTGGCGGTCCACCATTGACCACTAAGGGGGTATAATGAAAGACATTTTAAGGCCATAAGGGATAGAAGTCAGGCTTGGCCATTGACATTATTGTGGCCCAAAATCGAATTACAAGGGTGTATGACGAATGGCATTTAAAAGCCACTAAGAGTAGAATTTAGGCTCGGTCAACATCCATTTGGATGTACATCGTTCTCTATTGAAAGGTCTGAGCTCGGGGGAGACAATAGTGTTGTATTTACTATGGTGTGGAGGTGATAGATCATCATCATGGTTAAACGAGCTCCACACCCAGTGTCTTTATGTGCTCTGTCTCTCTTCTAGTGATCTTGGTTTTACAACTGCCAATTTTTAACATGGTACGAAAGTAGTTCTAGAAGCCATTGTCGAAAGCTAGGGCTTGACATTTTGAGGCCTCCCCTCAACGATCCAGGAGAAAAAGTGACTTGGAAACTTCTCCCAAGAGAAGACGCATCTATTGATGAAGGAAAAATCCAGTTCTAAGAAGTTTCGTTTTTGACCCAGTTTCGGTCCATAGTTTTTGCTCGATCTTATCTCCTCTCAACTCGCCTTGATAAGGAACATTAACCTTTGGATTCAGTTTCACAAGATTCCAAACTTAATTTATGACCTAGCTCCTACTAGGGTTTCTAGTTCAAATTTGCAGGCAAGATGATTGGATTGAAGGTTGAAGATCATATTGTTGGAGCCACAAACTTCATCTCTTGTAAGTCTAGAGTTCTCATCTTGGAAGAAAATGATCTCTTAAAGCTTGTCAATCAGAAGGTTCCAGAACCAGACACTGAAGAAGACAAGTCTCATTGGTGGAAGAGTGATGCCAGAGCAAGAAGACTCTTGGTAAACTCAGTCAGGGATTATTTGGTTCCTCAAATCTCGCAAAAGAAGATGACTAGGAAGATGTTCAAAACCGTAAAGTATTGATGATTGTTAATGGCCAAGCCTGATTCGTAAGGGCGACGACGTTCAAATGCCGTTCATTATGCACCCTTAGTGGTCGGTGGTGGACCACCATAGTGTTAGTGGGCGCCCACTGACACCTTGGTGGTCCACCACTGACCACTGAGAGTGTTTAATGGAAGGCATTTTAAGGCTATCAGGGATAGAAGTCAGGCTTGGCCATTGACACTATTGTGGCCCACAATTAACCTACAAGGGTGTATGACGAATGGCATTTAAAGGCCACTAGGAGTAGAATTTAGGCTCGGTCAACATCCATTTGAATGTACATCGTTCTCTATTGAAAGGTCTGAGCTCGGGGTAGACAATAAAGTTGTATTGTTTATAGTTGGGACGTGATAGATCATCATCGTGGTTAAACGAGCTCCACACCCAGTTTGTTTATGTGCTCTGTCTTTCTTCTAGTGATCTTGGTCTTACAACTGCCAATTTTTAACATGGTATCAAAGCAGTTCTCGAAGCCATTGTCGAAAGCTAGGGCTTGACATTCCGAGGCCTCCCCTCACCGATTAAGAAGGAAAAACGACTTAGAAACTTCGGCCAAGGGAAAGCGCATCTATTGATGGAGGAAAAATCCGGTTCTAAGAAGTTTCATTTTTGACCCAATTTCAGTCCATTGTTTTGGCTCGATCTTATCTCCTCTCAACCCACCTTCATAAAGTACATTAACCTTTGCATTCAGTTTCACAAGATTTCAAACTTCATTTTTGACCCAGCTCCTACTTGGGTTTCTAGTTCAAATTTGCAGGTAAGATGATTGGAATGACAGTTGAAGACCATCTTGATGGAGCCCCAAACTTCATCTCTTGGAAGTCTAGAGTTCTCGTCTTGAAAGAAAATGATCTCTTAAAGCTTGTGAATGAGAAGGTTCTAGAACCAGACACTGAAGAAGACAAGTGTCAATGGAGGAATAGTGATGCCATAGGAAGAAGAATCTTGGTAGACTCAGTCAGGGATTGTTTGGTTCCTCAAATATTACAAAAGAAGACGACTAGGAAGATGTTCAAAACCCTAAAGGAATGATGATTGTTAATGGCCAAGTCTAACTTGTATGGACGGCGACGTTCAAATGATGTTCATTATAGACCCTTAGTGGTCGATGGTGGACCACGACAGTGTTAGTGGACGCTCACTAACACCTTGGTGGTCCACCATCGACCATTGTGGGTGTATAATGGAAGACATTTTAAGGTCGTCAGGGATAGAAGTCAGGCTTGGCCACTGACACTATTGTTTCCTACTATCGACCTACAAGGATGTATTGTCTATGGTTGGGAGGTGATAGATCATCACTGTGGTTAAACGAGCTACACACCCACTTTGTTTATGTGCTCTTTCTTTCTTCTAGTGATCTTGGTTTTACAACTGCCAATTTATAACATGGTATCAATGCTGTTCTAGATGTTATTGTTGAAATCTAGGCCTTGACATTTTGAGGCCTTCGCTCACCGATCTAGGAGAAAAAGTGACTTGGAAACTTTGCCCAAGGGAAGGCACATCTATTATTGAAGGAAAAATCCAGTTATGAGAAATTTCATTTTTGACCCAATTTCGGTTTATAATTTTGGCCCGATCTTATCTCCTCTCAACTTGCCTTGATAAGGCACATTGATTTTTGGATTCAGGTTCACAAGATTTCAAAATTCATTTTTGACCTAGCTTCGACTAGGGTTTCTAGTTCAAATATGCACGCTGGATGATTGGAATGAAGGTTGAAGATCATTTTAATGGAGACACAAACTTCATCTCTTGGAAGTCTCGAGTTCTCATCTTGGAAGAAAATGATCTCTTAAAGCTTGTCAATGAGAAGGTTGTAGAACCATACGCTAAATAAGACAAGTCTCATTGGAGGAAGAGTGATTGCAGAGCAAGAAGAATCTTGGTAGATTCGGTTAGGGATCATTTGGTTCCTCAAATCTCGCAAAAGAAGACGACTAGGAAGATTTCAAAACCCTGAAGGAATGATGATTGTTAATGGCCAAGCCTGACTTGTATGGACGACGACATTCAAATGTCGTTCATTATACACCCTTAGTGGTCAGTGATGGACCACCATAGTGTTAGTGGGCGCCCACTAACACTTTGGTGGTCCACCACTGACCAATAAAGGTGTATGACGGAATGCATTTTAAGGCCGTCTGGGATAGAAGTCAGGCTTGGCCACTGACACTATTACGGCCCACTATCGACCTATAAGGGTGTATGACGAATGACATTTAAAAGACAGTGTGAGTAGAATTTAAGTTCGGTAAAAATCCATTTGGATATACATCGTTCTCTATTGAAAGGTCTGAGCTCGGGGGAGACAATAATGTTGTATTGTCTATGGTTGGGAGGTGATAGATCATCACCGTGGTTAAACGAGCTCCACACCCAGTTTGTTTATGTGCTCTTTGTTTCTTCTAGTAATCTTGGTTTTACAACTGCCAATTTCTAACATGGTATCAAAGTTGTTCTCAATGACATTGTTGAAAGCTAGGGTTGACATTCTGAGCCCTCCCCTCCCTGATCCAAGAGAAAAAGTGACTTGGAAACTTCGCCCAAGGAAAGGCACATCTATTAGTGAAGGAGAAATCCAGTTATGAGAAATTTCATTATTGACCCAATTTCGGTTTATATTTTTAGCTTGATCTTATCTCCTCTCAACTTGCCTTGATAAGGCACATTAATTTTTGGATTCAGTTTCACAAGATTTCAAAATTCATTTTTGACCTAGCTCTGACTAGGATTTATTGTTCCAATATGCATGCAAGATGATTGGAATGAAGGTTGAAGGTCATCTTGATGGAGCCACAAACTTCATTTCTTGGAAGTCTAGAGTTCTCATCTTGGAAGAAAATGATTTCTTAAAGCTTGTCAATGAAAAGGTTTTCGAACCAGACGCTGAAGAAGACAAGTTTCATTGGAGGACGAGTGATTGCAGAGCAAGAAGAATATTGGTAGACTTGGTCAGGGATCATTTGGTTCCTCAAATCTCGCAAAAGAAGACGACTATGAAAATTTCAAAACCCTAAAGGAATGATGATTGTTAATGGTCAAGCATGACTTGTATGGTCGACGACGTTCAAATGACGTTCATTATACACCCTTAGTAGTCGGTGGTGGACCACGACAGTGTTAGTGGGTGTCCGCTAACACCTTGGTGGTCAAACACCGACCACTGAGGGTGTATGACGAAATACATTTTAAGGGCGTCTAGGATAGAAGTCAGGCTTGGCCACTGACACTATTGTGGCCCACAATCGACCTACAAAGGTGTATGACAAATGGCATTTAAAGGCCAGAGGGAGTAGAATTTAGGCTCGGTCAACATCCATTTGGATGTACATCATTCTTTATTGAAAGGTCTGAGCTCAGGAGAGACAATAGTGTTGTATTGTCTATGGTTGGGAGATGATAAAACATCACCGTGGTTAAACGAGCTCCACACCCTGTTTGTTTATGTGCTCTGCCTTTCTTTTAGTGATCTTGGTTTTACAGTTGCCAATTTCTAACATGGTATCAAAGTAGTTCTAGATGCCATTGTCCAAAGCTAGGGCTTGACATTCTGAGGCCTCCCCTCACCAATCCAGGAGAAAAAGTGACTTAGGAACTTCGGCCAAGGGAAGGCCCATCTATTGATGACGGAAAAATCCAGTTCTGAGAAGTTTCATTTTTGACCCAATTTCGGTCCATATTTTTGCTCGATCTTATCTCCTCTCAACTCGCCTTGATAACGAACATTAACCTTTGGATTCAGTTTCACAAGATTCCAAACTTAATTTATGACCTAGCTCCTGCTAGGGTTTCTAGTCCAAATCTGCAGGCAAGATGATTGGCATGACGGTTGAAGATCATCTTGATGGAGCCACAAACTTCATCTCTTGGAAGGCTAGAGTTCTCATCTTGTAAGAAAATGATCTCTTAAAGCTTGTCAATGAGAAGGTTCCAGAACCGGACTCTGAAAAAGACAAGTGTCATTGGAGGAAGAGTGATGCCAGAGCAAGAAGAATCTTGGTAGACTAAGTCAGGTATCATTTGGTTCCTCAAATCTCGCAAAAGAAGATGACTAGGAATATGTTCAAAACCTTAAAGAAATGATGATTGTTAATGGCCAAGGCTGACTTATATAGGCGACGGCGTTCAAATGCCGTTCATTATACACCCTTAGCGGTCGGTGGTGGACCACCACAGTGTTAGTGGGCACCCACTAACCCCTTGGTGGTCCACGACCGACCACTGAGGGTGTATAATGGAAGACATTTTAAGGCCGCCGGGGATAGAAGTCAATCTTGGCCACTGACACTATTGTTACCCACAATTGACCTACAAGGGTGTCTGACGAATGGCATTTAAAGCCCAGCGGGAGTAGAATTTAGGCTCGGTCAACATCCATTTGGATGTACATTGTTCTTTATTGAAAGGTGTGAGCTTGGGGAAGACAATAGTGTTGTATTGTCTATGGTTGGGAAGTGATAGATCATGACTGTGGTTAAACGAACTCCATACCCAGTTTGTTTATGTGCTCTGTCTTTCTTCTAGTGATTTTGGTTTTACAACTGCCAATTTTTTACATGGTACCAAAGTAGTTCTAGAAGCCATTGTCGAAATCTTGGGCTTTACATTTTGAGGCCTCCCCTCACCAATCTAGGAGAAAAAGTGAGTTGGAAACTTCGCCCAAGGGAGGGCGCATCTATTGATGAAGGAAAAATCGAGTTCTGAGAAGTTTCATTTTTGACCCAATTTCGGTCCATAGTTTTGGCTCGATCTTATCTCCTGTCAATTAGCCTTGATAAGACACATTAACCTTTAGATTCCATTTTGATGTACATCGTTCTCTATTGAAAGGCTTGAGTTATGTGAGACAATAGTGTTGTATTGTCTATGGTTGGGAGGTGATAGATCATCACCGTGGTTAAACGAGCTCCACACCCAGTTTGTTTATGTGCTTTATCATTCTTCTAGGGATCATGGTTTTAGAACTGCCAATTTCTAACATGGTATCAAAGTAGTTATAGAAGACATTGTTGAAAGCTAGGTCTTGACATTTTGAGGCCTCCCTTCACCAATCCAGGGGAAAAAGTGACATGGAAATTTCACTCAAGGAAATGCACATCTATTGATGAAGTAAAAATTCAGTTCTAAGAAGTTTCATTTTTGACCCAATTTCGGTCCAAAGTTTTGGCTCGATCTTATCTCCTCTCAACTCGCCTTGATAAAGCACATTATCCTTTAGATTCAGTTTCACAAGATTCCAAATTTCATTTTTGATTTAGCTCTTACTAGGGTTTCTAGTTCAAATCTGGAGGCAAGGTATTTGGAATGAAGGTTGAAGATCATCTTGATGGAGCTACAAACTTCATTTCTTGGAAGTCTAGAGTTCTCATCTTGGGAGAAAATGATCTCTTAAAGCATGTCAATGAGAAGGTTCCAGAGCTAGACGTTGAAGAAGACAAGTCTAATTGGAGGAAGAGTGATGCTAGAGCAAGAAGAATCTTGGTAAACTCAGTTAGGGATCATTTGGTTCTCAAATCTCGCAAATGAAGACGACTATGAAGATGTTTAAAACTCTAAAAGAATGATGATTGTTAATGGCCAAGCCTAACTTGTATGGGCGACGAAGTTCAAATGCCGTTAATTATACACCCTTAGTGGTCGGTGGTGGACCACCACAGTGTTAGTGGGCGCCCACCAACACCTTGGTGGTCCACCACCGAACATTGAGGGTGTATAATTGAAGGCATTTTAAGCCCGTCGAAGTTATAAGTCAGGCTTGGCCACTAACTCTATTTTGGCCCACAATCGACCTACAAAGGTGTATGGCGAATGGCATCTAAAGGCCATTGGGAGTAGAATTTCGGCTCGGTCGACATCCATTTGGACGTACATCGTTCTCTATTGATAGGTCTGAGGTCGGGGGAGATAATAGTGTTATATTGTCTATGGTTGGGAGGTGATAGATAATCACCATGGTTAAATGAGCTACACACCTAGTTTGTTTATGTGCTTTGCCTTTCTTCTAGTGGTCCTGGTTTTACAATTGCCAATTTTTAACATGGTATCAAAGCAGTTGTAGAAGCCATTGTCGAAAGCTATGGCTTGACATTCTGATGCCTCCTCTGACCAATCTGGGAGAAAAACAGACTTAGAAACTTCGGCCTCCCGTTATTAATCCAGGAGAAAAAGTGATTTGGAAACTTCGCCCAAGGAAAGGCGCATCTATTGATGAAGGAAAAATCGAGTGCTTAGAAGTTTAATTTTTGACCCAATTTTGGTCCATAGTTTCTGCTCAACCTTATCTCCTCTCAAGTCGCCTTGATACGGCATATTAACCTTTGGATTTAGTTTCACCAGATTCCAAACTTCATTTTTGTCCTAGCTCCTACTAGGGTTTTTAGTTCAATTCCGTAGGCAAGATGATTGGAATGAAGGTTGAAGATCATCTTGATGGAGCCATAAACTTCATCTCTTGGAAGTTTATAGTTCTCATCTTGGAAGAAAATGATCTCTTAAAGCTTGTCAATGAGAAAGTTACAGAACCGAACGTTGAAGAAGACAAGTCTCATTGGAGTAAGAGTGATGCCAGAGCAAGAAGAATCTTGGTAGACTCAGTTAGGGATCATTTGGTTCCTCAAATCTCGCAAAAGAAGATGACTAGGAAGATGTTCAAAACCCTAAAGGAATGATGATTGTTAATGGCCAAGCTTGACTTGTATGGGCGACGACATTCAAATACAGTTCATTATACACCCTTAGTGGTCGGTGGTGGACCACCATAGTGTTAGTGGGCGCCCACCAACACCAACACCTTGGTGGTCCACCACCGACCACTAAGGGTGTATAATGGAAGACATTTTAAGGCCATCGAGGATAGAAGTCAGGCTCGGCCACTGACACTATTATGGCCCACAATCGACCTACAAAGGTGTATGATGAATGGCATTTAAAGGCCATTGGGAGTAGAATTTAGTATCGTTCAACATCCATTTGGATGTACATTGTTCTCTATGGAAAGGTGTGAGCTCGGAGGAGACAATAGTGTTGTATTCTCTATGGTTGGGAGGTGATAGATCATCACCGTGGTTAAACGAGCTGCACACCCAGTTTGTTTATGTGCTTTGTCTTTCTTCTAGTGATCTTGGTTGTACAACTACCAATTTTTAACATGGTATCAAAGCAGTTCTAGAAGCCATTATAGAAAGCTAGGGCTTGACATTCTCAGGCCTCCCCTCACTAATCTAGTGGTAAAAGTGACTTGAAAACTTCGCCCAAGGCTGAAGGCGCATCTATTGATGAAGGAAAAATCCGGTTTTGAGAAGTTTCATTTTTTACCCAATTTCGGTCCATAGTTTTGGCTCGATCTTATCTCTTCTCAACTCGCCCTTATAAGGCACATTAACCTTTGGATTCAGTTTCACAAGATTCTAATCTTCATTTTTGACCTAGCTCTTACTAGGGTTTCTAGTTTAAATCTGCAGGTAAGATGATTGGATTGAAGGTTGAAGATCATCTTGATGAATCCACAAACTTCATCTATTGGAAGTCTAGAGTTCTCATCTTGTAAGAAAATGATCTCTTAAAGTATGTCGATGAGAAGGTTCCAGAACCAGACGCTGAAGAAGACAAGTCTCATTGGAGGAAGAGTAATGCTAGAGCAAGAAGAATCTTGGTAGACTCAGTCAGGGATCATTTGGTTCCTCAAATTTCGCAAAAACAGATGACTAGGAAGATGTTCAAAACCCTAAAGGAATGATGATTGTTAATGGCCAAGTTTGACTTGTATGGGCGATGATGTTCAAATGCCGTTCATTATACACCCTTAGTGGGCCTTAGTGGTTGGTGGTGGATTACCACAATGCTAGTCTGCGCCCACTAACACCTTGTTGGTCCACCACCGTCCAATGGGAGTGTATAATGGAAGGCATTGTAAGGTCGTTGGGAACAGGAGTCAGTCTTGTCCACTTATACTATTGTCGCCCACAATCGACCTACAAGGGTGTACGACGAATGGCATTTAAAGGCCGTTGGGAGTAGAATTTAGGCTCGGTCAACATCCATTTGAATGTACATCGTTCTCTATTGAAAGGTCTGAGCTCGGGGGAGACATCAGTGTTGTATTATCTATGGTTGGGAGGTGATAGATCATCACCGTGGTTAAACGAGCTCCACACCTAGTTTGTTTATGTGCTCTGCCTTTCTTCTAGTGATCTTTGTTTTAAAACTGCCAATTTCTAACATGGTATCAAAGCAGATCTAGAAGCCATTGTCGAAAGCTAGGGCTTTACATTCTGAGGCATCCTCTCACCAATCTAGGAGAAAAAGTGAGTTGGAAACTTCGCCCAAGGGAAGACGCATCTATTGATGAGGGACAAATCTAGTTCTGAGAAGTTTCACTTTTGACCCAATTTCGGTCCGTTGTTTTGGCTCGATTTTATCTCCTGTTAACTTGCCTTGATAAGGCATATTAACCTTTGGATTCAGTTTCACAAGATTTCAAACTTCATTTTTGACCTAGCTCCTATTAGGGATTTTAGTTCAAATCTGCAAGCAAGATGATTGGAATGAAGGTTGAAGATTATATTGTTGGTGCCACAAAATTCATCTCTTGGAAGTCTAGAGTTCTCATCTTGGAAGAAAATGATCTCTTAAAGCTTGTCAATGAGAAGGTTCTAGAACCAGACGCTGAAGAAGACAAGTCTCATTAGAGTAAGAGTGATGCCAGAGCAAGAAGAATCTTGGTAGACTCAGTCAGGGATCATTTGGTTCTTCAAATCTTGGAAAAGAAGACGACTAGGAAAATGTTTAAAACCCTAAAGGAATGATGATTGTTAATGGCCAAGCTTGACTTGTATGGGCGACGACGTTCAAATACCGTTCATTATACACCCTCAGTGGTCGGGTGGTGGACCACCAAGTTGTTAGTGGGCGCTTGTATGGGCGACGACGTTCAAATGTCGTTTATTATACACACTTAGTGGTCGGTGGTGGACCACCATAGTGTTAGTGGGCGCTTGTATGGGCGACGACGTTCAAATGTCATTTATTATACACACTTAGTGGTCGGTGGTGGACCACCACAGTGTTAGTGGGTGCCCACTAACAACTTGGTGGTCCACCACCCGACCACTGAGGGTGTATAATGGAAGACATTTTATGGCCGTTAGAGATAGAAGTTAGGCTTGGCCATTGACACTATTTTGGCCCACAATCGACCTACAAGGGTGTATGATGAATGACATTTAAAGGCCACCAGTAGTAGAATTTAGGCTCAGTCAACATCCATTTGGATGTACATCTTTCTCTATTGAATGGTGTGAGCTTGGGGGAGACAATAGTGTTGTATTGTCTATGGTTGGAAGGTGATAGATCATCACTGTGGTTATAAAAGGTCCACACTCAATTTGTTTATGTGTTCTGTCTTTTATCTAGGGATATTGGTTTTACAACTGCCAATTTCTAACATGATATCAAAGCAGTTCTAGAAGCCATTGTCGAAAGCTAGGGCTTGACATTGTGAGGTTGCCCCTCACCAATCCAGGAGAAAAAGTGACTTGGAAACTTCGGCCAAGGGAAGGCGCATCTATTGATGAAAGACAAATCCACCTTATCTTATCTACTCTCAACTCACCTTGATAAGGCACATTAACCTCTGGATTCAGTTTCACATGATTCCAAACTTTATTTGCGACCTAGCTTCTACTAGGGTTTCTAGTTCAAATTTTTAAGCAAGATGATTGGAATGAAAGTTGAAGATCATCTTGATGGAGCCACAAACTTCATCTCTTGGAAGTCTAGAGTTCTCATTTTAGAAGAAAATGATCTCTTAAAGCTTGTCAATGAAAATGTTCCAGAAACAGACGCTGAAGAAGACAAGTCTCATTGGAGGAAGAGTGATGCTAGAGCAAGAAGAATCTTGGTAGACTCAGTGAGGGATCATTTGGTTCCCCAAATCTCTCAAAAGAAGACGACTATGAATATTTTCAAAACCCTAAAGGAATGATTATTGTAAATGGCAAAGCCTGACTTGTATGGGCGACGACGTTCAAATGCCGTTCATTATACGCCCTCAGTGGTCGGTGGTGGACCACCATTGTGTTAGTGGGCGCCCACTAACACGTTCATGGTCCACCATCGACCACTAAGGGTGTATAATGGAAGGTATTTTAAGGCCGTCGAGGATAGAAGTCAGGCTTGGCCACTAACACTATTGTGGCCCACAATCGCCCTAGAAGGGTGTAGGACGAATGGCATTTAAATGCCATTGGGAGTAGAATTCAGGCTTTGTCAACATTGAAAGGTTTGAGCTCGGGGGAGACAATAGTGTTGTATTGTCTATGGTTTGGAGGGGATAGATCATCACCGTGGTTAAACGAGTTCCACACCTAGTTTGTTTAGGAGCTCTGTCTTTCTTTTAGTGATCTTGCTTTTACAGCTGCCAATTTCTAACATGGTATCAAAGCAGTTTTACAAGCTATTGTTGAGAGCTAGGGCTTAACATTCCAAGGCCTCCCCTCACGAATCCAGGAGAAAAAGTGACTTGAAAACTTCGCCCAAGGGAAGGCGCATCTATTGATGAAAGATAAATCCAGTTCGGCAAAGTTTCATTTTTGACCCAATTTCGGTCCATAGGTTTGGCTCGATCTTAACTCCTCTAAACTCGCCTTAACAAGGCACATTAACCTTTGGATTTAGTTTCACAAGATTCCAAGCTTCATTTTTGACCTAGCTCCTACTACGGTTTCTAGTTCAAATTTACAGGCAAGATGATTGGAATGAAGGTTGAAGATCATATTGTTGGAGCCACAAACTTCATCTCTTGGAAGTCTAGAGTTCTCATCTTGGAAGAAAATGATCTCTTAAAGCTTGTAAATGTGAAGGTTCAAGAACCAGACACGGAAGACGACAAGTGTCATTGGTGGAAGAGTGATGGCAGAGTAAGAAGAATCTTGGTAGACTCAGTCAGGGATCATTTGGTTCCTTAAATCTTGCAAAAGAAGACGACTAGGAAGATGTTCAAAACCCTAAAGGAATGATGATTTTTAATGGTCAAGCCTAACTTGTATGGGCGACGACGTTCAAATTTCGTTCATTATACACTCTCAGTGGTTGGTGGTGGACCACCACAGCTTTAGTGGGCGCCCACTAGCGCTGTGGTAGTCCACCACCGACCACTGAGGATGTATAATGGAAGGAATTATAAGGCCGTAGGGGATAGAAGTCAGGCTTGGCCACTGACACTAATGTGGCCCACAATCGACGTACAAGGGTGTATGACGAATGGCATTTGAAGGCCACTGGTAGTAGAATTTGGGCTTGGTCAGCGTTCATTTGGATGTACATCGTTCTCTATCGAAACGTCTAAGATCGGGGTAGACAATAGTCTTGTATTGTCTATGGTTGGGAGGTGATAGATCATCACCGTGGTTAAACGAGCTCCACACCCAATTTGTTTATGTTCTCTGTCTTTCCTCTAGTGATCTTGGTTTTACAACTGCCAATTTTAACATGGTATCAAAGCAGTTCTAGAAGCCATTGTCAAAAGCTAGGGTTAGACATTCTGAGGCCTCCCCTCACCAATCCAGGAGAAAAAGTGACTTGGAAACTTCGAAGGAAAAATCCAGTCCTGAGAAGTTTCATTTTTTACCCAATTTCGGTCCATAGTTTTTGCTCGATCTTATCTCCTCTCAACTCGATTTGATAAAGCACATTAACCTTTGGATTCAGTTTCACAATATTCCAAATTTCATTTTTGACCTAGCTCCTATTATGATTTCTATTTCAAATCTGCAGGCAAGATGATTGAAATAAAGATTGAAAATCATTTTGATCGAGCCACAACTTCATATCTTGGAAGTCTAGAGTTCTCATCTTGGAAGAAAATGATCTCTTAAAGCTTGTCAATCAGAAGGTTCCAGAACCAGACACTAAAGAAGACAAGTCTCATTGGAGAAAGAGTAATGACAGAGCAAGAAGAATCTTGGTAGACTCAGTCAGAGATTGTTTGGTTCCTGGAATCTCGCAAAAGAAGACGACTAGGAAGATGTTCAAAACCGTAAATGAATGATGATTGTTAATGCCAAGCCTGACTTGTATGGGCGACGACGTTCAAATGCCTTTCATTATCCAACCTTAGTGGTCGGTGGTGGACTACCAAGGTGTCAGTGGGCACACACTAACAGCTTGGTGGTCTACCATCGACCACTGAGGGTGTATAATGGAAGACATTTTGAGGCCATCAGGGATAGAAGTCAAGTTTGGCCATTGACATTATTGTGGCCCACAATCGACTTACAAGGGTGTATGATGAATGGCATTTAAAAGCCACTGAGAGAAGAATTTAGCCTCGGTCAACATCCATTTGGATGTACATCGTTCTCTATTGAAAGATTTGAGCTCGGGGGAGACAATAGTGTTGTATTTTCTATCGTTGGGAGGTGATAGATCATTACCATGGTTAAACGAGCTCCACACTCAGTTTCTTTATGTGCTCTGTCTCTCTTCTAGTGATCTTTGTTTTACAACTCCCAATTTTTAACATGGTATGAAAGCAGTTCTACAAGCCATTGTCGAAAGCTAGGGCTTTGCATTTTGGGGCCTCCCCTCAACGATCCAGGAGAAAAAGTTACTTGAAAACTTCACCCAAGGGAAGGCGCATCTATTGAGGAAGGAAAAATCTAGTTCTAAGAAGTTTTATTTTTGAGCCAATTTCGGTCCATAGTTTTGGCTTGATGTTATCTCCTCTCAACTTGCCTTGATAAGGCACATTAACTTTTGGATTCCGTTTCACAAGATTTCAAACTTCATTTTTGACGTAGCTCCTACTAGGGTTTCTAGTCCAAATCTGCAGGCAAGATGATTGGAATGATGGTTGAAAATCATCTTGATAGAGCCACAAACTTCATCTCTTGGAAGTCTAGAGTTCTCATCTTGTAAGAAAATGATCTCTTAAAGCTTGTCAATGAGAAGGTTCCAGAACCACACGCTGAAGAAGACAAGTCTCATTGGAGGAAGAGTGATGCCAGAGTAGGAAGAATCTTGCTAGACTCGGTCAGGGATCATTTGGTTCCTCAAATCTCGCAAAAGAAGAAGACTAGGAAGATGTTCAAAACCCTAAATGAATGATGATTCTTAATGACCAAGCCTGACTTGTATGGGCGACGACATTCAAATGTCGTTTATTATACACCCTTAGTGGTCGGTAGTAGACCACCACAGTGTTAGTGGGTGCCCACCAACACCTTGGTGGTCCACCACCGACCACTGAGGGTGCATAATGGAAGGCATTTTAAAGCCATCGGGGATAGAAGTCAGACTTGGCCACTGACACTATTGTGGCCGACAATCGACCTACAAGGGTGTATAACGAACGACATTTAAAGGCCATTGGGAGTAGAATTTAGGCTCGGTCAACATCCATTTGCATGTACATCGTTCTCTATTGAAAGGTCTGAGCTCGGGGGAGACAATAGTGTTGTTTTGTCTATGGTTGGGAGGTGATAGATCATCACCGTGGTTAAACGAGCTCCACACCCATTTTGTTTATGTGCTTTGTCTTTCTTCTAGTGATCTTGGTTGGACAACTACCAATTTCTTACATGGAATCAAAGTAGTTCTATAAGCCATTATCGAAAGCTAGGGCTTGACATTCTCAGGCCTCCCCTCACTAATCTAGGAGAAAAAGTGACTTGGAAACTTTTGCCCTAGGGAAGGAACATCTATTGGTGAAGGAAAATACAATTATGAGAAGTTTCAGTTTTGGCCCAATTTCGGTCCATAGTTTTGGTTTGATTTTATCTCTTCTCAACTCGCCTTGATAAGACACATTAAAATTTGGATTCAGTTTCACAAGATTCCAATCTTCATTTTTGACGTAGCTCCTACTAGGGTTTCTAGTTCAAATCTGCAGGCAAGATGATTGGAATGAAGGTTGAAGATCATCTTGATGGAGCCACAAACTTCATCTCTTGCAAGTCTAGAGTTCTCATCTTGGAAGAAAATGATCTCTTAAAGCTTGTCAAAGGGAAGGTTTCAGAATTAGACGCTGAAGAAGACAAGTCTCATTGGAGGAAGAGTGATGCCAGAGCAAGAAGAATCTTGGTAGACTCAGTCAAGGATCATTTGTTTGCTAAAATCTTGCAAAAAAAGACGACTAGAAAAGATGTTCAAAACCCTAAAGGAATGATGATTGTTAATGGCCAAACCTGTCTTGTATGGGCGACGAAGTTTAAATGCCATTCATTATACACCCTCAGTGGTTGGTGGTGGACCACCACAGTGTTGGTGGGCGCCCATTAACACCTTGGTGGTCCACCACCGACCACTAAGGGTGTATAATAGAAGGCATTTTAAGGCCGCCGGGGATAGAAGTCAAGCTTGGCCACTGACACTATTGTGGCCCACAATCGACATACAAGGGTGTATGACGAATGACATTTAGAGGCCACTGGGAGTAGAATTTAGGCTTGGTCAACATCCATTTGGATGTACATCGTTCTCTATTGAAAGGTGTGAGCTTGGGGGAGACAATAGTGTTGTATTGTCTATGGTTGGGAGGTGATAGATCATCACCGTGGTTAAACGAGCTCCACACCCAGGTTGTTTATGTGCTCTATCTTTCTTCTAGTGCTCTTGGTTTTACAACTGCCAATTTTTAACATGGTACCAAAGCAGTTCTAGAAGCCATTGTCGAAAGCTAGGACTTGACATTCTGAGGCCTCGCCTCACCAATCTAGGAGAAAAAGTGGCTTGGAAACTTCGCCCAAGGGAAGGCGCATCTGTTGATGAAGGAAAATTCCAGCTCTAAGAAGTTTCATTTTTGACCCCATTTCGGTCCATAGTTTTGGCTCGATCTTATCTTCTCTCAACTCGCCTTGATAAGGCACATTATCCTTTAGATTCAATTTCACAAGATTCCAAACTTCACTTTCGACCTAGCTCCTACTAGGGTTTCTAGTTCAAAGCTGTAGGCAAGATGATTGGAATGAAGGTTGAAAATCATCTTTATGAAGCCACAAACTTCATCTCTTGGAAGTCTAGAGTTCTCATCTTGGAAGAAAATGATCTCTTAAAAGATTGTAAATGAGAAGGTTTCAGAATTAGGCGCTGAAAAAGACAAGTCTCATTGGAGGAAGAGTAATGCCAGAGTAAGAAGAATCTTGGTAGACTCAGTCAGGGATAATTTGGTTCCTCAAATCTCGCAAAAGAAGACGACTAGGAAGATGTTCAAAATTCTAAAGGAATGATGATTGTTAATGGCCAAGCCTGACTTGTATGGGCGACGACATTCAAATGCTGTTCATTATACACCCTCAGTGGTCGGTGGTGGATCACCATAGTGTTAGTGGGTGCCCACTAACACCTTGGTGGTCCACCACTGACCATTGAGGGTGTATAATGGAATGCATTTTAAGGCCATCGAGGATAGAAGTCAGGCTTGGCCACTGACACTATTGTGGCCCACAATCGACCTACAAGGGTGTATGACAAATTGTATTTAAATGCCATTCGGAGTAGAATGTAGGCTCGGTCAACATCCATTTGGATGTACATCATTCTCTATTGAAAGGTCTGAGCACGGGGGAGATAATAGTGTTGTATTGTCTATGGTTGGGTTGTGATAGATCATCACCATGGTTAAATGAGCTCCACACCGAGTTTGTTTATGTGCTCTGTCTTTCTTCTAGTGATCTTGGTTTTACAACTGCTAATTTTTAACATGGTAACAAAGCAGTTCTAGAAGCCATTGTCGAAAGCTAGGGATTGACATTCTGAGTCCTCCCCTCACCAATCCTGGAGAAAAATTGACATGGAAACTTCACCCAAAGAAAGGCGCATTTGTTGATGAAGGAAAGATCCATTTCTGAGAAGTTTTCAAACTTCATTTTTGACCTAGCTCCTACTAGGGTTTCTAGTTCAAATCTGCAGGCAAGATGATTGGAATGAAGGTTGAAGATCATCTTGATGGAGCCACAAACTTTATCTCTTGCAAGTCTAGAGATCTCATCTTGGAAGAAAATGATCTCTTTAATCTTGTGAATGAGAAAGTTCCGAAACCAGACGCTGAAGAAGACAAGACTCATTGGAGGAAGAGTGATGCCAGCGCAAGAGGAATCTTGGTAGACTCAGTCAAGTATCATTTGGTTCCTCAATTCTCGCAAAAGAAGACGACTAGGAAGATGTTCAAAACCCTAAAAGAATGATGATTGTTAATGGCAAGTCTGACTTGTATGGGTGACGACGTTCAAATGTTGTTCATTATACACCCTTAGTCGTCGGTGGTGGACCACTCAAGAGTTAGTGGACGCCCACTAACACCTTGGTGGTCCACCACCGAACACTGAAGGTGTATAATGGAAGACATTTTAAGGCCGTCAGAGATAGAAGTCAAGCTTGGCCACTGATACTATTGTGGCCTGCAATCGACGAACAAGGGTGTATGACAAATGGCATTTAAAGGCCATTGGGAGTAGAATTTAGGTTTGGTTAATATCCATTTGGATGTACATCGTTCTCTATTGAAAGGTTTGAGCTCGGGGGAGACAATAGTGTTGTATTGTCTATGGTTGGGAGGTGATAGATCATCATCGTTGTTAAACGAGCTCCACATCCAGTTTGTTTATGTTCTCTGGCTTTCTTCCAGTGATTTGGTTTTACAACTGCCAATTTCTAACATGGTATCAAAGCAGTTCTAGAAGCCATTGTCGAAATCTAGGGCTTGACATTCTAAGGCCTCCCCTCACCAATCCATGAGAAAAAGTAACTTGGAAACTTCGCCCAAGGGAAGGCACATCTATTGATGAAGGAAAAATCCAGTTCTGAGAAGTTTCATTTTTGACCCAATTTCGGTCCATAGTTTTGGCTCGATCTTATCTCCTCTCAACTCGCCTTGATAAGGCGCATTAACCTTTGGATTCAGTTTCACAATATTCCAAACTTCATTTTTGAGCTAGCGCGTACTAGGGTTGCTAGTTTAAATCTGCAGAAAAAATGATTGGAATGAAGATTGAAGACCATTTTGATGGAGCGACAAACTTCATCCCTTGGAAGTCTAGAGTTCTCATCTTGGAAGAAAATGATCTCTTAGAATTTGTCAATGGGAATGTTCCAAAACCAAACGCTGAAGAAGACAAGTCTCATTGGAGGAAGAGTGATGCGAGAGCAAAAATAATCTTGGTATACTCGGTAAGGGATCATTTGGTTCCTCAAATCTCGCAAAAAAAGACGACTAGGAAGATGTTCAAAACCCTAAAGGAATGATAATTGTTAATGGCCAAGTTTGACTTGTATGGGCGGCGACGTTGAAATGCCCTTAGTGGTCGGTGGTTGACGACCAGAGTGATAGTGGGCGCCCACTAACCCCTTGGTGGTCCACCACCGACCACTGAGGGTGTATAATGGAAGGCATTTTAAGGCCGTCTGGGATAGAAGTTAGGCCTGGCCATTGACACTATTGTGGCCAACAATCAACCAACAAGGGTGTATGACGAATGACATTTAAATGACATTGGGAGTAGAATTTAGGCTCAGTCAACATCCATTTGAATGTACATCGTTCTCTATTGAAAGGTTTGAGCTCGGGGGAGACAATAGTGTTGTATTGTCTATGGTTCGGAGGTGATAGATCATCACCGTGGTTAAATGAGCTCCGCACCCAGTTTGTTTATGTGCTCTGTCTTTCTTCTAGTGATCTTGGTTTTACAACTGCCAATTTTCTAACATGGTATAAAAGCGGTTCTAGAAGCCATTGTCGAAAGCTAGGGCGTGACATTCTGAGGCCTCCCCTCACCAATCCAGGAGAAAAAGTGACTTGGAAACTTCACCCAAGGGAAGGCGCATGTATTGATGAAGGAGAAATCTAGTTCTTAGAAGTTTCATTTTTGACCAAATTTCAGTCCATAGTTTTGGCTTGATCTTATGTTCTGTTATCTCGCCTTGATAAGGCACATTAACTTTTGGATTCAGTTTCACAAGATTCAAACTTCATTTTTGACCTAGCTCCTATTAGGGTTTCAAGTTCAAATCTGCAGACAAGATGGTTGGAATGAAGGTTGAAGATCATTTTGATGGAGCCACACACTTCATCTCTTGGAAGTCTAGAGTTCTCATCTTGGAAGAAAATGATCTCTTAAAGCTTGTCAATGAGAAGGTTCCAGAACCAGACGCTGAAGAAGACGAGTCTCATTAGAGGAAGAATGATGCCAGAGCAAGAAGTCTCTTGGTAGACTCAGTCGGGGATCATTGGGTTCTCCAAATCTCGCAAAAGAAGACGACTAGGAAGATGTTCAAAACCCTAAAGGAATGATGATTGTTAATGGCCAAGCCTGACTTGTATGGACGATGACGTTCAAGTGTCGATCATTATACACCCTTAGTGGTCGGTGGTGGGCCCCCACAGTGTTAGTGGGCGCCCACTGACACCTTGGTGGTCCACCACCGACCACTGAGGGTGTATAATGGAAGGCATTATAAGGTCGTCGAGGATAGAAGTCAGGCATGGCGATTGATAATATTGTGGCCCACAATTGACCTACAGGAGTGTATGACAAATGGAATTTAAAGGCCATCGGGAGTGGAATTTAGGTTCGGTCAACATTCAATTGGATGTACATCGTTCTCTATTTAATGTTCTGAGCTTGGGGGAGACAATTGTGTTGTATTGTCTATGGTTGGGAGGTGATAGATCATCACCGTGGTTAAACAAGCTCCACACTCCGCTTTTTTATGTGCTCTGCCTTTATTCTAGTGAGCTTGGTTTTACAACTGCCAATTTCTAACATGGTATCAATACAGTTCTAGAAGCTATTGTCGAAAGCTAGGGCTTGACATTCTAAGGCCTCCTCTCACCAATCTGGGAGAAAAAGTGACTTGGAAACTTCGCCCAAGGGAAGGCGCATCTATTGATGAAGGGAAAATCCAGTTCTGAGAAGTTTTATTTTTGACCCAATTTCGGTCTATAGTTTTGGCTCGATCTTATCTCCTCTCAACTCGCCTTGATAAGGCACATGATTGGAATGAAGATTGAAGACCATCTTGATGGAGCCACAAACTTCATCTCTTGGAAGTTTAGAGTTTTCATCTTGAAAGAAAATGATCTCTTAAAACTTGTCAATGAGAAGGTCCAGAACCAGATGCCGAAGAATACAAGTCTCATTGGAGGAAGATTGATGCCAAAGCAAGAAGAATCTTGGTAGACTCAGTCAGGGATCATTTGGTTCCTCAAATCTTGCAAAAGAAGACGACTAGGAACATGTTCAAAACCCTAAAGGAATGATGATTGTTAATGGCCAAGTATGACTTGTATGGGTGGTGACGTTCAAATGCCGTTCATTATACACCCTTATTGGTCGGTGGTGGACCACCATAGTGTTAGTGGGCGTCCACTAACAACTTGTTGAACCACCACAGTGTTAGTGGGCGCCCACTAACAACTTGTTGGTCCACCACCGACCAGTGAGGTTGTATAATGGAAGACACTTTAAGGCCGTCGAGGATAGAAGTCAGGATTTGCCACTGACACTATTGTGGCCCACAATCGACCAACAAGGGTACATGTCAAATAGCATTTAAAGGCAATTGGGAGTATAATTTAGGCTCGGTAAACATCCATTTGGATGCACATCACTCTTTATTGAATGGTCTGAGCTCGGGGGAGACAATGGTGCTGTATTGTCTATGGTTGGGAGGTGATAGATCATCACCATGGTTAAATAAGATCCACACCCAGTTTGTTTATGTGCTCTGTCTTTCGTCTAGTAATCTTTGTTTTACAACTGCCAATTTCTAACATGGTATCAAAGCAATTCTAGAAGCCATTGTCTAAAGCTAGGACTTGATATTCTGAGGCCCCCCCTCACCAATCCAGTTGAAAAAGTGACTTAGAAACTTTGGCCAAGGGAAGGCGCATCTATTGATGGAGGAAAAATCCAGTTCTGAGAAGTTTCATTTTTGACCCAATTTCGGTCCATAGTTTTGGCTCGATCTTATCTCCTCTCAACTCGCCTTGATAAGGTACATAACTTTTGGATTCAGTTTCACAAGACTCCAAACTTCATTTTTGACCTAGCTCCTACTAGGGTTTCTAGTTCAAATCTGCAGGCAAGATGATTGGAATGAAGGTTGAAAACCATATTGTTGGAGCCACAAACTTTATCTCTTGGAAGTCTAGAGTTCTCATCTTAAAAGAAAATGATATCTCAAAACTTTTCAATGAGAACATTCTAGAACCAGACGCTGAAGACGACAAGTCTCATTGGAGGGAGATTGATGCCAGAGCAAGAAGAATCTTGGTAGACTCAGTCAGGGATTATTTGGTTTCTCAAATCTAGCAAAAGAAGACGACTAGGAAGATGTTTAAAACCCTAAAGTAATGATGATTGTTAATGGCCCAGCTTGACTTGTATGGCCGGTGACGTTCAAATGCCGTTCATTATACACCCTCAGTGGTCGGTGGTGGACCACGAAGGTGTTACTGGGCACCCACTAACACCTTCGTGGTCCACCATCGACCACTGAGGGTGTATAATGGAAGGCATTTTAAGGTTGTCGGGGATAGACGTCAGGCTTGGATGATTGTAATTGGTCATGGAGAGGCCACCGCATAGTCCTTGAAACTCAGTAGAGTGGGGAGATCTCTCAGACATCTTGAGATGGAATGAAGATGCTGGTACGTACTGATACTCTTGCACTCACCGAATGGAAGGCATTTTAAGGCTGTCGAGGATAGAAGTCAGGCTTGGATGATTGTAATTGGTCATGGAGAGGCCAACGCATAGTCCTTGACACTCAGTAGAGTGGGGAGATCTCTTAGACATCTTGAGATGGAATGAAGAGGCTGGTGCGTACTGATACTCTTGCACTCACCGAAGGAATGGTTGAGTTGGTGCATGTTCTCCGAATAACTGAGTTGAACTGAGGCACAGTGTATTATGATAGATTCCTGTTGGACCAAGATGATGGACTCTCCGATGGACTGTGCAAAGTCGTGGAGCTAGTGCATGTTCTCTGGTGAATGCCTATATATTGTATTGGCTAGAATCGAGGCTTAGACTCTACAACCATGGTGGCCTTTGGATTCCATTCATTACACACCCTTAGTGGTCGATGGTGGGCCAGAATAGTGTCAGTGGCCAAGCATAACTTGTATCTTGACGGTGTTCAAATGTTGCTCATTATACACCCTTAGTGGTCGATGGTGGGCCAGAATAGTGTCAGTGGCCAAGCATAACTTGTATCTTGACGGTGTTCAAATGTTGCTCATTATACACCCTTAGTGGTCGGCGGTGGACCACCAGGGTGTTAGTGGGCGCCCACTAACACCCTGGTGGTCCACCACCGACCACCGAGGGTGTATAATGAACGATATTTGAAGGTCGTCGAGGATTCAAGAGAGGCTTGGCCACTGACACTATAGTGGCCCACCATCGACCTATAAGGGTGTATAACGAATGGCATTTAAAGGCCATTGGGAGTAGAATTTAGGCTTGGTCAACATATCTCCAACATATGAGTGTTAACAAAAGCACTAAAGGGGATTGGGCAGGATGGGAAGTAAGTCTTATTGATTGAGAAGCTAAACAAGTGCAAAGTACTCTGAGACAGTGGAACAGGAGGGTGGCCATCGATATCCATCTGGATCAAGCCTGGGTGACCTACAATAATCGACTAGCAAATATCGGTTTGGGAATTAGGGTTTTGGAGGCTGCTGAATGCCTATATATTGTATTGGCTAGAATCCAGACTTAGACACTACAACCACGGTGGCCTTTGCATGCCATTCGTTATACACCCTTAGTGGTTGATGGTGTGCCAAAAGAGTGTTAGTGGTCAAGCCTGACTTGTATCCCCGACGACATTCAAATGTCGTTCATTATACACCCTCAATGGTTGGTTGTGGACCACCACAGTGTTAGTGGGTGGCCACTAACACCTTGGTGGTCTACCACCGACCATTAAGGGTGTATAATGAACGACATTTGAAGGTCGTCGTGGATACAAGTCAGGCTTGGCCACTGAGACTATTGTGGCCCACCATCGACCTATAAGGGTGTATAATGAATGGCATTTGAAGACCATTGGGAGGGTAGCGAGGGTTGGGCAAGATCTGTTAGGTTAATAAAGGTAGGTTGGGGCCTTTAGGGCAGAAATAGGACTGTTTTAGGGCATTTTAGGGCAAATTATGAGATTTTTGCGATTTTTGTATTTTTAGGGTTCGCGATCATTCATCCTTAGGGTTTTTAGGGCTTTTAGAGGCCAAGGCGAATTTGTAGGGATGGTGGCCAAAATTTCAGTAAAGCCCAAGAGTGCAAAAAATAATTTTTATTTTCATTTTTAGGGTTTCTAACATAGAGTTACAGACCTAAATTTGACCTAAAACTAATCGTAAACTAACCCTAGAAACTAGGGTTTTTTAGAAGAGAAAAGGTGTGAAAACCAAGGGAACTAACCCTATAAAAAATCCCTACCAGAACTTAGGGAATCTAGGGAGGATGACTAAGTTAGAAAAAAAGAGTTCCTAGGTCAAACAACTAGCCTAGAAAAACTAAGGAGAAACCCTAGGGCACCCTCACAAGGAGACGTGCCTCATTTTGCTAAGGTGACAAGAATGAAAGGTAATTGCCTATCCTAGAAGAAAGTGCAGCACTAGGGCTACCACTAAGACTTCAAGATGCACATCCACCAACATTTAACCAAAACGATGAGAAGCCTGTCCTTTTTGTGCTCATGTTCATCCAACAAATCAAAACCTCACCAAGAAAATAACTTCACCAAAGAGTTACTAGAAAAAGCTTGCATGAACCCAGAAAAACTTCCTCAAGAGGAGCGCATGCATCCAAAGAGCCCTAGCAAGGGTAAAACAAGTGCATAGTGTATTTATCCCATAAGTTCTGTCTTTAAAATGAGAGTGATGAGATCTATTTATATGATCTCACTCACATTTTAAAATATCCAAACCTACATGCCTTAAAGTAAGTCAATTTTAAATTTTAAAATGTCAATTGAAAATTAAAAGAAAATAATAATAAAATATAGCCTAAGGTAGGCTTAAGGTAGGCTACTTGGGGTATTTGTACCCCCAGGTGCCAAAACATGTTTGAATAAGCTAATCACTTTGAACGAAAGGCTGGAGTGAGCTGGAGGCCGAGCGTTATACCCCATCTAATACCTAGAATGCTGTAAAATTCATCAACGCCCTCCTCAAAGCATGAAAACAACTTGGCATGGAGGATGTCTTCCTCTAAGGACATAAGGCCAGGGAGACCGACCCACTGACTGAATGGCCAGGAGGGTGTCCTAAGTGGCTGGGAGGGGAGACGAATGTCTTGTAGCTGAAGTAGAGGCAACTAGAGCTCATAGACAGGATATAGAGCTATGTGGCCCAGTGCTCAACCCTTAGGGGTCCTAGACACCAACCCCAAGGTTAAAGACCCCAATAAAGGGCAGTTAGCAGTTCCATTAAGCCATAGTACCCTTGAAGGGTGACCAACGGGCCCAACCATGACCACCATTGCTCGACAACACCCCTCCTGGTTGAAAAGTTGGCCCTCTCTCCCTGGGGTACACCTGAAGGTGCGTTGGGTACAGGTGCAATGTAGTAGTGTGAAACATGATGAAGTCTTCCTAACTCAAGGAAGAACATAGTTGAGATCCTGAGTAGATCGAGCATGATGACTATGATTACGTAGCTACACTAATGATGATGCCACTAAAAGTCGAGAAGATACTCAATGAACCTGGTCGTCCCTAGGATGGATACTTACATCGTATCTATGAAGTCCTCATAAAGGGAGCAGGATGATCAGCTACAAAGGGAACAGGATGCTTAGATGCAGAGGGAGAAAAATGCTTCAGCACAGAGGAAGACCTCCCAGACACCCTGTAATGGGGTGGGAAGACTAGTCTCTTAATATTCTCCCATATAGGTGCATGAATTCAGTTATGTGATTATTTCATTCATTTGCATTTCATGTCTGGAATGGGGCAGGACAGAAATGTCTGCCCCGATATATTTGATGCCTCTATTAGTAGATATTTGTGCTAGACGAGACCATACATTCTCCCTGATCACTCCGAGAAGGAGTGAGAGATTAGTCTCACAATCATTTTCCTCGCTAAAAGGGAAGGACGATTATACAGACCCCATGCATTCTGCCGATGACTTCAAAAGAAGTCTGAAGATCTCTCGAATATACTTGAAAGGATGGAGAGGCTAGTGCACACTAGTGCTTTTTATATGATGCCAATACGATTTAGTGATGAGATGAGCCGCATCAGGCTTAATGTTCACTCACGGTTAGTGGTGAAAGGCCCAGGTGCAACCTGGTGCACAAGGCTCAAGATGCTAATGACTCTAGTATGCAACATCGGGTTGAATATTCACTCAGAGTTAGTGGTGAATGGCTCTGGTGTTGTCTTGTTTAGACTCGAGGTGTTGACACAGTTCTCATCCAAATTGTTGAAATATTGTAACTTCGAAGAATATTCTATATGTATCTTTTTGTGGTCCCCGATGGTCCTACTGGGAGAACCACTTGTATTACATTGTACCCCGATGCTCCTAATCGGAAGAACTAATAAGAGTCATGAGGTAGTCCCCTCAAATTGTAAAGGTGGATCATCAACACCCCAGTGTGGTTACTTGAGCCTACATGTGTAACTCGAGCCTACATGAGTTAACTTAAGCCGACATGTTAATTGAGTAAACTCTAAGTGAACGGATGAATATACATAGAGGTGTAGTGCTCCTCACTTGAGATACACACTCACTTGGAATAGCGCACTTGTGGAGGAGAGAAGTTGCTGGAGAAGGAGGAGAATCAGGTTTTTGATCTCCTTGTTGGTTTTACCTTTTTCCCTTTTTGGGGCATCTATATTGAGGAAGCTTTTGCTGGGTTTTTCCCTTTAGGGTTTTCCCAGGATAAATCTGTGTTGTTCTTGTGATACTGTTTCTTTCAGTGATCCTGTTTTATATGCTTTTATTATGAAAAATGAAATGATATACTGATGTCGTAGCTAAGCATATGAAAATTTTAACAAGGGATCAGAGCTAACCTGAATAGGGCAGCTTTCACAAGCTACAGAATCTAGGGCTTTTTATTTTTTGGTTCTCTCTCCACAATCTATCAGCAAAAGAAGGCTAGGCTGACTCTCCTTTGAAGGGTGCATCTTTCTGTCGAAGCGGAATTCGATTCCGAGCATTTTCAGTTTTCGATGTGGAAATTAGGGCTTTCTACAGAAGATGAATTTTTGAGTGAGACCAGCATAGGATTGTTCTCCTCATCAAAACCGAAGTTTAGAGACCTGGATCAAGAAATTTGGTTGGGTGAAACTCTGGGAAAGTCAAACCCTAGTTTGATCCCGAGCTAGAAAAACCTTAAATACCAAAAATGCTACGTTTTGGTACATTCGCTATATTCCGAGATTGGCGAAGGATCAGGAGTTGAAAATTGCAGGGAACGAAGATACAATCCTGATGAACACTGTGTCCAAAATTCATCCTCAGATTCACTGTATTCCAGGAGATATGTTCTTTCCAAGTTAGGGTTCCAGCGTCTTCCAGAATTCATCCCTAAACAGGACACCTAGGGAGAATTGCAAGATCTTGGGCTTCAGAGGTCCAAATGGAATTCCTGAAGATGTTCCATAAAGGGAACGGACTGTAATTTCGGTGGTCCGAATATCAGACTCAGAAGATGAACTAGTGACACGTGGCATGCAGTACAACTTCGCTGTTCTGAAAAGTCCTGTAACAGGTCACCTTGGAAAAAGGATCATAAATCCCAAATGGTGAAACAAATTCTGATGAAACCTATGGTGTTGGATCAGGGACATGCGAGGTTACCTCAGTACAAAATTGCAGACACAGAGGAGCAGAAATTTCGGAGATATCACAGAAACAGTAACAGGCATTTCCTGCTAAAGAAATTGAGAAATTAGGGCTTCCTGTTCCGGGAGCTTCCCTCCACTGTTTTCAGAAGTGGAGTACATTGGACAGCTTCATTTGAAGAGATCTATTTGTCTAGCCAATCAGATCTGAAAGATTCCAAGTTTTTTTTGAAATTAGGGTTTCTGTGTCAAACCCTAGATCAGCCAGCTCCGGAACCAGGACAGACACCCCAAATCGGTAAGATCTAATACTTTGCTATGTTCATTTGAGGTTCTCTTTTCAAAGTGATCTATGACATCAGCTTGATGATAAGCTTGGTGAAGTTGACAAAATATCCCAAGAAAATAGCTCTGATACCACTGAAATATCCCAAATACTGATATTTTCTATTTCTGAACAATTATGCGGATATAACTGGGCTTACAGACTGCCAGCCAAAAATCCCTATTTTATAGGAAAAATTAGGGTTAGGGTTTGTGAGACAGAATACACACTTACCACTGATAACCGGCTGAACTGCTACAGATGAAGTCTGCAAGTACTGAGAACTGGATCTGAGAAGAACTGATCTCTCCCGTCTCCGGTGAATGCTCCAGCAACAAGACGTCCCCAAACAGAGAAAAGGGAGACGCCCTCAAGGAAGGAGGTGCCCGATGGACCCGCCGATTTGCGGGGCTGATAGCCTCGCTGTGCCGGAGAGATTGCCTGGTTTATACTGCAATTCTGAGCCCTCTAAGTATGAAAACGTTTTGGTTCTCTGAGGCAGCTGCTCACGCCCCTGATGGTTTGGAAAGGCTGATAACTCCTTCGGATGAGCTCGGATGAAGCTGATAGTCACTGGGTACCGGAGTATGAAGCTGCTGGTGAGAATGATGCCTGAGTTTCGGAAGGAAACTGAGATCTGAAGGCCCAATAGCTGATTAGGGCTTTCTGGTGGAAAACCCCCTCTTACGGCTGCACCGTGCCTCTGCAAATATCTATGCCCTGTACTATATAACTGATGAGTGAAATGAAGAACAAGTGGTGAACTAGTATGGCTTACCCGGATAAGACTAGGACAGATGTTTCACTGCCGAAATCCTGTTAGCTGAAGACTCCGTCTCCAACCCCAACTGCTATGCTGCTATCAAGTGCTCCCAAAATAATCAATAATCATAAGTGTCCTCTCCTCTTGCTTTTCCCTCTATTTATAAAGTTCAACTGCGCAAAACCCTATCT
>LPNX010329681.1:2879-42260 GCA_001517045.1 Pseudotsuga menziesii
ACCCTAAACCCAGCTCGCAGGTGCACTCAGAATGCAGCCACACAATGGAAAAAATGCCCTAAACCCAGCTCGCAGGTGCACTCAGAATGCAGCCACACAATGGAAAAAATGCCCTAAACCCAGCTCGCAGGTGCACTCAGAATGCAGCCACACAATGGAAAACAATGCCCTAAACCCAGCTCGCAGGTGCACTCAGACCTCAAACCACAAGCAAACGAGCTCACGAGCACAGGCACAGCTCGCAGGCAAGGCTCAGACAGGCACCCAGCTCGTAGGCAAGGCTCGGACAGGCACCCAGCTCGCAGGTGCACTCAGACCTCAAACCACAAGCAAACAAGCTCGCAGGCACAGGCACAACTCGCAGGCAAAGCTCGGACAGGCACGCACGCAAGGCTCGTGAACGGCTCAGGCCAAAAATTTGAATAAAACGTGCCCCAGCATATTGCATATTTATATAGTAAAAAAAAAACCCTAAATACCCCTAATATACCCCCAATATATTATTTTTTAATTTTTTAATTTTAACCCCCCCAATATGAACGGACGTGATATCATATTGGTCCCTAGGTGACGCCCCCGTGCCATGTAGCCTTATCGATAGATGTCATCCATGGTGGAAAGACCATTGGAAGGGAAGTTGTCGACAAGGTTGCTTCGACATGTGTTATGTCCTTTTCATGTTGGAAAGCTTTTGGGTCCCCAAACCTGGTTCTGTCAAACACCCTACTTACTGCTTTCGACGGAAGGTTATTCTGTCTGCATGGTATTCTACCGGCTTTTTAAATTAAGATGGAAGGGAAAGCAGTGTCTGTTAAGGTAGAGATGATTGATGCACCTTTGGATTATAACCTGCTTTTGGGAAGAATTTGGACTGATGCCATGTCTACTATTGCATCAGCCATCGTTCAAGTGGTACTTTTTCCACACGAAGGGAAGTTGGTTACTATTGACCAACTCAATGTTACTCAAAAAGGATGCATGGAATCTAACAAGTCCACTATGCCATTGGTTGATCAGGTCAGACCTGCTGCATAGAGCTGAGGGGCTAGAATATATGTATTATTGATGGGCACATTTGGTCTTCCAGCTCCTATTAATTATATAGGTTCTACTAGTGTGGGAAAGTCCATTGCTACAGTTGTTGATAGGACTAGTCCTTGGGTTCTCCCTTCCCACCATGAACCTGAAGTGCCCTTATTGACAGTGGAAGTGGCTTATCAAGATATCACCCAAAACCACTGTTGATCCCATTCCAGTCCCCCTCACAGTCTCAGAGGAACTGGAAGAAGCCTATCTGCCTGCTTGGGCAAAAAAATCTTTTCATTCTACAGATTGTTTAGATATGGTTTTACCTTCTAATGAAGCCATTCTTGAAGCCATGTGTGAATGAGATAAGATCTATGAATATCTTTACCATCAATCCTATTTTCTTCTAGAGTTAAGCAGAATAGAGAATCAAGAGTTTCATATGAGACTGGTAGATGATGTTGATATGCCTGTTAATCCCTTACCAAGAGAAGGAATGTTTGCTGAGGGGAATATTGAAAATATTTATACTACCATCCCTATCAACATCTATGTAAATATTGATGTTGTGGAAAATACACATATCAGTGAAAACTGCTCTCCTGAGGAGATTGTGATCTATACCACCTTGTTTAAGGAATTTCGTGACATTTTTTCTTCGTCATATGAGGACATGTCAGGCATTGATCCATCTATAGTCAACCACAAGATTCGAACATACCTTGAAACTAAACCTATTCGGCAAAAGTTGAGAACTGTTAACCCACGTAAAGTGGAGGCAGTGAAGGATGAAGTGGAAAAACTATTGAAAGCTAGTTTTATTTATCCCATAGCTTTGACAAAATGGGTATCCAACTTTGTTCTTGTTGATAAGAAGAAAGGGACCATACGTGTCTGTACTGACTTTAGAGATTTAAACAAAGCCTATCCTAAGGACAACTATCCCGCGCCAATTATAGATCAAATTATTGATGCTTGCGCAAGAAGTGAAGTCTTTTCATTTATGGATGGCTTCTCCAGATATAATCAAATTCAAATAAAACCGGAAGACCAACATAAACTGCTTTCATTTTTCCTTGGGGTACCTTCGCATATAAGAAAATTCCCTTTGGAATGAAAAATGTTAGGGATACTTTTCAACGGGCAATGAATTTTTCCTTTCATGATATTAAATCCATTGTCGAACCTTACCTTGATGATCTTCCTGCACATTCTCGTAAGAGGATTGACCATCCAGATCACTTGCATTTGATATTTGAATGATGCAAATACTATAAAATTCACTTGAATCCCCACAAGTCTATGTTCTATGTCGAGTCAGGGAGACTGCTCGGATTCATTGTTTCTAATAGAGCCATTTAGGTGGATCCATTAAAAGTTGAGGCCATTGTAAATATGCATCCTCCTCATTCTATCAGGAAACTTCAAAGCTTGCAAGGGAAGTCCAATTTTCTTCGACATTTCATTGTAAATTATGCCAAGATTACCAAGGGTTTCATACGCCTGTTAAAACAGGACACCCCATTTGTATGGGATGAAACTACACAACTCTCATTTAATGCATTGAAAAAATCTTTGTTGTCGGCACCATTATTGCGTCCGCTAGATTACTCTAGGGATTTTATATTGTATCTGGCCGCATCCGAGTCGACCATAGGGGTAGTCCTAGTCCCATAGTGGATCATGTGGGGGTCTTTTATCAGGGTTATCAACGGCCCAAAAGATATTACATTCTGGTTATTTATGTCCCATAGTCTTTAAATATTGTGTGGATGTTGTGAAGCGCTGTCATCCTTGTCAACTTTACACTAGAAAGATGTGGTCACATTTCGCTCCATTATTTCCCATTATCTCAGTGGGTCCCTTCATGAAGTGGGGGATTGATTATGTGACGTGTAACCCAGCCTACGATGGGGGGGCACAAATATATCATTGTAACTGTAGATTATTTTAAAAAATGGGCAGAGGCAATGGCCACCTTTAGAGATGACGAGGAAAATGCATATTTTTTCATGTTTAATCAAATTATAGCACAATTCGGTATACCCAAGGTGATTATCAATGACCATGGAAGTCATTTTCAAAATAGCATAATGACGGAAATGACCACTATGCTAGGATTTAGATAAGAACATTCATCTTTGTTCTATCCTCAAGCAACTGGTCAAGTTGAGGCTATTAATAAAACTTTGAAGACTATCCTCAAATGTACTATTAAAGGATCCCATTTCAATTGGCATATCATGCTATATCCTGCACTTTGGGCATATTGGACTAATGTAAAAACTGCTACAGGGTTTTCAACTTTCAAACTCATCCATGGAGTGGAAGCTGTTACCCCGATTGAATGTGAAATCCTGTCTTTAAGAATTGCTATTCATGTGTGACCTGATATGACTGAGCTTAACGAACCTCTATTACATTTAGAAAACCTTGATGAACAATGTAGAGATGTGTTGACAGCAAACCAAGTTCATAAAATAGGGTCAAAATCCAATATGATAAATCGGTCAAGCCTCAAATTTTATTTGAGGGGGAACTTTTTTTGGTCTGGGACCAAGACAAAGAACCCTTGGGGACAAGAAAGTTTAGGTCTCTGTGGTTAGGACCTTATATCGTGTCGAAAATGTTAAAGAAAGGTGCATATGAATTGATAGATTTCGATGGGAACAAGCTGGCTGAGCCTCGAAATGGGATCTACCTAAAAAAGTGTTATGCTTAGAACTAGCACTTTTTCTTGTATTTTATTGTATGTATTTTTATGTACACTAGTTCATCAGTTTCTATTTTTTATACCATCTGCTGGTTATTTCAGATGTCTTCCGAGAGTTTTGTAGGTTTCGCTGATGGTGCCTGTCGCCACACTTGTAATTTAGCTTTGGCTGCATGGGTCATTTATTCACCCTTAGGACAGTTAGTTGCCTCAGGAGGCTCTTTCTTAGGTCCTTCTTCCAATAATGTGGCTGAATATAGGACCGCCATTGAGCTTCGATTGGATGCTTTGTCACGTGGTATCACTCAACTCGAAGTTCAACTACACTCTCAGCTAGTGGTTTCCCAGCTCAATTAGGATTATCAGGTGGGGAACCCTATTTTGTTTCATCAGTTTCTGAAAGTTAGGTTATTGGAAATAAATTTTGAGTTCATTACATTCAATCATATTCCAAGGAATCAAAATTCATTAACTGGTGCATACGCTAGTTACATCTTGGATTGGCATTTAACACATTTTACATAAAAAACATTTGTAAATAAACCATATATATATGTGTGTGTTTGTGTGTGTGTGTGTGTGTGCATGTGAATATATGTTCATATAGATAGGTCGAGTCTCTGATCCTCAAATCCATTCACAACTATATAATATACAAAAAATATACAAAATATGGATCAAAGTCCATCAAATGATCCTATATCTAATTTGTACCACCTTAGTCCCCCCGGTCACCCTGTACTCTAGATTCTTTATCCTCCTCGACTTCAACAGCCTCAACAGCATCTATGTATACCAATACTGCTCTAGCTACCCGCCTCATAAGGCTTATCCAGACAAGTGGTACACCAACCAAAAACTCCTGCATGATGGCTAGGATGTGCTCAATCCATAAGGTGCGTACTCTCTGGGTAAGCCGGACCAGCTTCCCACCAAGAACCCTAATCAAGCCTTGGTATTCTCCTAAGGCAGGAAACACATACATGTGTGGATTCCCTTCAGGGCGGACTAGTCCAATATCTGCATTTTGACATTTTAAAAGGATTAGAACTCTTATACATATGTATATATCTCTATATTTAAAATGCATAAAAATTTTAAAATTTTGAAAAAAAAAATTACCTAACTCTCCCGATGCTCCTCCTAGAGGGAGGACAAGGTCAACATCATAATGAAAATACATTCCAGCATATGGAAACTGCTCCAAAGCTGGAAATTGTCGCTCCCACCAAAAGTAGAAGTCATCATCATAGACACTCTGCACCGATCCACCGCCTCCCTGGCGGAGGTAAATATCTCCCCACCTGTTCAGCTTAGGCTGATGAGGAGAATGAATTGGTAGTGGAACTGCAGGACTCAATCCCATCACTCTCTCAAAGAATAAGGCTACTAGTATGCTGGAATACCCAAAAAATTTCCTCCTTCTCTTTTGTAGTCAAAGAGTTGTTTTCTCATAATCAAGATCACTCCTGAGCACTAGTCATATAGGGCTCCCTGCATGAAATCTACTGCTAGTCTCATCTAGTTCCAAGTTGTAAGGTGAAGTGATGACGACCGTGCAACCCTCACTATAGTACTTGTCACCACCTGTAAAGGAAGATCACCTATGCGAACAATAGGGATGCAGCTACCTCTCTTTTATGTGCCTAGTGCACAGTATATATCAATATAGTTCTGTACACTTAGAGGGTCACCACCTCTGTCGGTGCCTTCCAATTTTACCAGAGCTCCTCGTCATGATAGACCAGCAATGAAATAGACATCCTCTAAAGTAATCTCGAAGGACTCACCTTGAAGTTCAAACATGCCCAAATCATGATCCCAATAATTTATCAAGAACTCCAAGAGGCGGACATTGTCCCACATAGGTGAGGTACAAAAAAACTTCAATAACCCACTTTGACGCAAAACATTCACTGTGGGGGTATCTTGAAGAGCTTCTTGGTCCATTTCTTCATGTTTTCGCTCCCTCCACTCAAGCACCATATTTCAACCTAATAACCAAGCAATTTCCAACCTTTAGTTTTATATAAAATTTTGAAATTTTGACCCTACATACTCTTTTTTCACCTCACACAGCATATGCGACTTTATTTGAAGGCAGCTCATGTACTTTACGTGACTGTCCTTCGAACAACCCGCATACGCGAATTTTACCATATCAAACCCACGTACACAGCGTTGTTTTTTTAAGGTGCCTAAAAATATGAAATTAGGGCTCAATTTTAATAATTGCTTGGATCAAATGAAAGAGCATGGAGTGTAGTATTACCTGACACTTGAAAATTTGGAAATGGTCCACTGGCTCATCCACACCGAGAAATTGACGGTAGAGTTATAAAATTGTCTTTTATGGTTAAAAATCAAAATGGTGAGTTTTTGTTTATGTTTTGAACTATTTATAGAAAATTTATTTTTCAAGTGGGTTTTTTCCTTATAGTTCATAATTTATAAAACTAATACCATATGTTTTCTTCCATGTGATAGGTTCATTATCATTTTTAAGGTGTTTTTTGCTCATATAGGATGGTTTTTTGTTGTTTCACATCCATTATGCATTTATAACTACTCCATATTAAACCCAACATTAACATTTTGACCATGGACTATGGTAATTTTAACCATTAGTTCCTTGTCTTTACCATTGTTCTTCTGTGGATAGGACCTTCCTTCTATGAGCATCCTCATTTGGAACCTATTTATTGTCTTTTGATACTCATACTGCAGCTGTCATTGGTTCATGGGAATCTTTTTAGCTATTTTACACACCAAATTGAGCCTCATTTTGGTCTCCTTTTGCAAGCTATCCCTTTATATGACTCCCCGCCTTTATGGAGTTTCTAACTCCTTAAAACAAACTTGATTGCCGAGTAAACTTGTCTGTTCAAGCTCATTAAGAATACATGAATGGGATCAGACCATGTGGAATAATACAAGAAAGGATCACTCTCCTTTTTATGGAATTGAGAAGAGTATTCTCAGGTATATGGTTATCACTTTTTCGGACCTGAGGGGCTAAATTTATGGAAAAGTAACTCCTGGTATGAGCTTAGTTTTCTCTTTTTTGTGCTCTAGACCTAAACATGAAAAGGATTCCAACTATACTTTGTGTCTTTGTCATGCTCGTTAAATACTAAGAACAAAGCATTGAGTTTATTGTTGTAAGCCCCACTTCTCATACTCAAATGGATCTTTTTGAGTGATCTTGCTTTCCTTCATACTCATAAAACTCAAACTATATGCTGCCCTCAAAGGCATTAGAGGAAATTTGGGGTCTAAAATGGGCCTTATAAGAAAACGTGCCAAAATAAGTTTTTGTGATTTGGAATTCAAGAACCAATAGAATTTCAATAAAATAAGTCAACCATAATGGTTGAATTGGCATATTTGTCATTAAAAAAAACTACTTTTTTTGTTCGTATTTTCGACATATCTCATTGTGTTTTTACTCAAATTTTGATCAGGAGAGCTCATTGGATGCAGAATTTGATTTTGCATCCAACAAGTACCCACACTGCATACTTTTGATGGACCCCGCTACCCCAAAAACAAGAAATACCTGAAAAAACGTGATGATGATGTCATCATCACGTTTTTTCATGTATTTCTTGTTTTTGGGGTAGAAGGGTCCATCAAAAGTATGCAGTGTGGGTACTCGTTGGATGTGGAATCAAATTCCGCATCCAACGAGCTCTCCCGATCGAAATTTGAGTAAAAACACAGGGAGATATGTCGAAAATACGAACACAAAAAGTAGTTTTTTTCTTTCTTCCTCCAAAATTAATTAATATTATTTTATTATTTTAACCATTGTTTTATTATTTTAACTATTATTTTATTATTTTCCATAGGAGGCCCATTTTAGACCCCAAAATTCCTCTAATGAGCATTGGGTAGGTGGTAATTTAACCTTTTTTAGACCTCCCTGACTAAGTACAAAAAAGGTTCACCTTTTCTTCTACGAAAGTTAAGAGAGTTCTTCAGTGGTATGTTTTATACTTTTTCGGCCTCAGGAGACTAAATTGGACAAAAAAGGACCCCCCTGGAGTCTTCATTGAAGTTTTCAGACTCTCTAAGCATGAAAACACCAAGTGAGCATGTACAAGTTTGGGCTCATAAAATCCATGCACTACATTATTTGAACCTGAAATCTGACGATAGAATCCGACGTCATTCGACATTTTGCATGAATGTGTCGAACAAAAATCAATCTACAGAATGCCAAAAACAAAATATTTATAGCTCCATCGATTATACGACTCTTTGGAGTCGAAATTCTGACGCTTGTAATGGCAGTTATCTGACACTTCTGTACTGGATAGGCATCAGATTTCTGACTCTTGTAGTGGCAGTTATTCGACACCTCCATGTCGAACATTCAACATCTGTGAACCAAAACCAAGTCAGATATCCGACTCATAAGCATTGGATATCTCACTATAACTATATATTTTTTTATAAAAAAAATTAAGGTTTACATGATTTTAAATTTTATGGTCCCATACTTTCAATGGTAATTATTTTCAAGGTGTCGAATATCCAACGCATGTCCATTATAAATATAAATTGTTTTAAACATTTTGGAATGCTTGTTGTAGAAGCGACAGATGATTGCGAAAATTATTTGTTCCTTGATGAATGTTTTCAAGAATAGTTTTATTCTTCAACGGGTGGTTCTGGGAATTTTTTTTCATCAATAGGAAGTTTGCCAGGAATTTTTTATTATTCGACTTCTCTCCATTTGACAAAACCTTGATGCATGGTTGATGCATGGAACTTGATTTTTTAAGACAACTGGTTATATTCATTAACGAAATTTATGACAAAATGTCAAATAGATTAAATATTCAGGATCCAAACGAAAACAACCGACAATTGCTTGCTAGACTATGAGATGCAGCGAAACGAAGAGGTGATGGAAAATGTTATTGTCCATGTACTCAATGCAGGGGATTTAAGTGGAGAATAATATTGATATAAAAAGCCACAAAACATTGTAGGGAGCATGGACACGCTGAGGGGGGTAACGAATATCATCCATTTGTAGGTTTAGCATTATAAACATTATTATATTCGGTTTTTTTTGTAATTGTATGTATTATTTTTTTCATATATTAATGTATATCTATTGATGTTTCCATGTATTTATATTAAATGAAAGACACCCTATATCATTTCATCTAGAGGAAGTGCTTTCAGAACAAGTTCAAGATCAGGATCATGGAGCATGTATGTTTAATGGAGATCATGGAGCGTGTATGTTTAATGGAGAACAAGTGAATGATCATATTGAACAAGATGATCATGTCGATGTTGTAATTGAAGATGATGATACAAATACATTGATCCATGATTCATTTAACGTTATAATGGATGACGATGATGTTGATAATGAAAATGATGATGTTCGTGATATAACTCTTCTTTATAAGGCATATGAACCCCTTTATGAAGGCTCCAAAACAAATCTTCTCTCTACTATTTTTTTGATAATGAACTTGAACATTATGAATGGTTTTTAAAACATTACATTCACATGTATGCTAAGGTATCTAAAATAATACATCACATATATAGGATCGTGATAAAGTTTATTTGCATTCCTCTAATAATTGTATTGTTAACTCATTATTGATCATCGTACGGATGAAGCATGTTTCGTTAATATTATTTATTTATTACATTAACAAACAAAAAAAATTGTAGCTTGATAGCTCATTTTTTGTTACCATCATCAAATATTTTACCTAACACATTTTGAGATTTATCTTCCATCATGAAATATATTGGAATGAATTATGAAGCAATTCATGCATGCCCCGATGACCATGTTATATATTATAATCAACATGAATTTGCAACAGAATGTCCGGAATGTCATGTAAATAGATATCGTACAAATAAAGTAACAAAAAAGGTGCCTCATAAGGTTCTTCGTTATATTCCCATCATTCCACATTTGCAACGACTGTTTAGGTGCAAAAACATAGCGTAATTTATGGATTACCATGCCAAGAACAAAATTCAAGATGATGTTATCTGAATGCCTACAGATGGTACTACTTTTAGACATATTGAGGAAAAGTGGCCTCACTTTAAAGAAGAACCACGTAATCTTAGGATTTCTTTGGCAGTTGATGGTGTTAATCCATTTGCACAGATGAAATCCATTTACACAGTGTGGCCTATTTTTGTTATCAACAATAGCCTGCCTCCATGGTTGTCAATAAAGAGGGAGAACATAATGTTGTTGATGATTATTCCAGGTTTTATTGACGAAAACTATTTTATTTATCATGTAGTTGTGGAATCTCATTTGTCATAATATGTATTTTAATTTCATATATATATCTATTATTTTACTCTTCTGCATGGTTTATATATCTTAATGGTTCTCATAATGATATTTTATATGTTCTTCAAATTATGAATCAGGTAAGTTCCAAGTCAAAGATATGAATGTATACATCGAACCTCTTATAGATGAGCTACTGAAGTTATGGAATGGCATAACTATGTATGACTTATCTAGACCAATACGACAAAGGCAATTTCAATTCCATGCAATGGTTGTATGGACAATACATGACGCCCCTCGGTTAACTTCATTTTGTGGTTTGTAATTTTAAGTTCCACTTTAATTGCATTTAATGATATGTAGTTAGAATATTTTATAAATGATTATATTTGACATAGATATTCCATATGTAAATATTGTAGGTCTTCAGACAAAGGGTAAATTTTCATGTCCAATTTGTGGTCCTAAGATAAAATCTCGACGTTCAAAATGCTTAGGAAAGGAGGTGTTTGATGAGTATAGGCATTTCCTCTCTAAGAATAACAAGTATAGAACAACTGAAAGAAATATTTTCAATGGGAAGCTGGAGACTGCATTAAAACCACGGAGAATGACACCTGACCTTTGGAAGATGTAATACAATATAAATCGTCATCATGGTACGTATGGATCATCGTATATGAATTTTTATGTATTTTAATTTTTATTGTGAGTTGTTTGTTGTAGTGGGAATATTTTATTTATGATGTAATTTATTAATTGTAAACTAATATTCATGATGTCCATCATGATCATGAAGGAATTAATGGTCTTCCATGAGGAATGAAAATTTATCCTAGTCAACTCAGCAGGTTGCCCTACTATGAGCACCTACAAATTGCTCATTTGTTTGATACAATGCATACTGGAAAGAATGTTACTGAAACCTTATGGCGACTACTAAAGCTAAGGAGGGAGAAAGATAAAGTTGTGAAAGTGTGCAAAGACATTCAATAAAGAAACCATGCAATGAAAGACGTCATCCAATTTCATACCAACAGAGAACAAGTTAATATAAACTCAATTCCATGGATGTTTACGGAGCAACAAAGCAATGTTGTCAAAGAAGTAATGTGGAAAATTAAATTTCCCACCGGTTTTTGTGCAAACTTGAAGAATATAATAACTAAAAAAGGTGATTTTGCGGGGGTCAAAACACATGATTGGCATGTCTTCATCAAGGTAATTATTATTGTTACGTCCATATAATTTTTTCTTGTTTGTATACTCTTTTTTTAATAAATGGTGTGGTTTGCATATTGATACAGTATGTTCTACCTCTCTCTCACTAGGACAAATTTGACAACAATGTCAAACAAGTTATATATCATCTTGGTAAACACATGAGGTAACTAGATATTACTTGCATGTGCTTAGTGTTTCTCCGTATAATAATTTATATTTTTTTTTTGTGCACTATTTCAGCATATATTGTAATTTAATGTTTATTTCTGTTAAATATCATTATTGGTTTGCATCACTTGTAGATAGTTGACATTTAAACAAATCCATAAAGAAGATATAAAGTATTGGAGGAGAGAAATTCCTTGTCTCATGTGTGAAATGCAGAAGCATCTACCATCGACATTTTTCAATGCACAAGAACACTACCTCATACACCAAGTTGAGGAGAGTGAGTTGTGTGGACTTGTGCACTCAAGGTCCATGTGGATGGTTGAGAGGCACTTGAAATTTATGAAGGGTTTTGTGAGACAACTAGCACATCCAGAGGGTTTTAAAAACCACTTAAAGGAGATATGTTCTTTGAAGGAGATAGTCCATTAAAGGAGAACATCCAGGTTTTGTATAGACATATGTTGGCATAAATTGTAGTGTTATATGTGATGCATATGCATAACATATCGTCTCAATCTTGACAACGTTGAAAGTCTAAAGTACAATGGCCACAAGCATACATTTGAAGCTTATGAAGCCTAGCCAATTCATGTTAGAAAAATGCAATGCAAGCAATAAGTTAGAATGGAGACTTGTATGTAACCAAAAGAGGGGCATACATTAGAATTTTTAGGGCTACCAAATTCCCACACCTATTAACCAAACTCATTCTTGACAAGATTTTTCTTTAACAAGTTTTTCGCTTACAATTCTTTCCAAGTTTTTTTTCTTATAAGTTCTTCCACATTTTTTTGCTGGTATTTTGCTATGCTTATGCCAAAAAAAAAAATTGGCCACAGTGCAAGTAGAACAAAACAGGTATTTTTTTGACATGTCTTCCTCCAGCGAAGGGAATTTGAGAAGGCTAGAGGAAAGTGACACATCCAGTAGGTCTACACGGGCTATATCAACTAGATGTCAGAAGATCAAAAGAAAATTCGACAAAATCATGAATTTTTTTTCCAAGGAGGGGGGTCATGTTCCTATGATGATGAGATAGTGGGAGACATCAACATACCATTAAGGTACCAACACCTAGTGAAACAATGGGTGCCTAGCGATCTTCCTAAAGTAAACATTGATTTTTGTGTGAATGAGAGGATATATAGAATTGCACCGTCCTCATTGCATGGATTGGTCTGGTTTTGCATGGACGGCATAAAGGTTGGATATGGTAGATGTACAGAATTGATGGAGTATGTTGGACCCTGTTACAACTACAATGATTGGATGTACCTGGTCCAATATACATGAAGTATACATAGATATGGGTTGTCAGTGAATTATATACAACTGAAAGACAAAGCTCAAAATAAAGGAGCAACGATGTACATGGACAGAAGGCCAAAAACAACTGGTAATATTGCGGGGTTTATAAACAATACACAACTAGGGTCTACATTAAAGCAATCCAACTTCATATTCGAGTCACGTGAATGAAACCGTGTCTTTGTATGTGTAATTAAATCAATAGCTGCTGGTGAAGAAGTGCTTATTGATTACAATTTGAACCGTGTATATACAAACAATGTTAGTATGGTTGTGGTACAACAAACAATTTAACCACCCTTTTATTAATTATTTTAATGTCTATAGGAATTTTTGTTTGCATATAATTGAAATTATCTACTTAATTTCATGTTTTCTTATGTAACTTTTAGTATGTTTTTGATGCATGGTTTTCTTAGGGGAACCTCCATCTCCGTAGATGTTTGTTGACCCGAGTCAAGGCAGCAGGTATACATCAACATTGCCAATGTAATATTATATTTTAGGATGGACATACAGATACGTTGTTATGTATTTTCATTAGTATATTAGGTTCATTTATATAATATTATCGCTTTTCCATGCAGAGTGTTGATTAGGGAAGCCAACTGGCTATTGATCAGCCGACTATAGCATCAGGGAAACAACCAAACATGAATGTAATTCTCCATTTCAAATACTTTAAAATCATAAACATGTCTATCGTGATGCATTATGTTTATTTTGTTATGTATTCTTTCATTTTTATGGTTGCAGTCATGATGGTAATGTTGTCTACCTTTTTAGCAAATTGATCGGACAAACTCCCCAGCTATTGATCAGAAGACCAGAGACTCGAGGCAACCATTTAACCTAAATGTAATTCCACATTCTAAATACTTTAAAAATGTACACATATAAAACATACAGCAAAGTGTTTATTTTTGTTTTTGTTCTGTATTTGTTAGCTTATACATATTGTCCTCATTGTGATAATGTTCTCTACTTTATTTGCAGGTGGTTGATCGAGGTAAATCCCCATCTGTTGATCAGAACACGCCCTCGACTAGGTGTCAGGTAATCCTAGATGTAATCCCTAATATAATTATTTGTGCACACTATATTTTCAAAGACTAAGCAATTTTTTTCATATTTCAATTGCAGACAGGGGATTCAGTTTATGAAATGACGTCTCAAAACTCTTTACAGAATGAGGTCTCTCAGTTGATGAGAGATAATGAAATTGGAGAGTCTGCAGACTCATTGAGGGTGCTACAGAGGACAAGGGAAAAAAAAGATGAGGAACTGGTTCATCTGACATTGGCAGTTCCAATAATAGAAGGGCTTGAACAAAGGCTTCAATTGTTGTTATAGCAACATAAAAAACTGGAAGTAAGTTATTGAATAAAAATGTAAATTCATTTATAAAAACTTTATAATATTTTATTTCATATGCTATTGAGCTTATAATACAATGGGTTTAATCTATAGCGTGCTATGGAGATTATCAGTGGTGGTCAACGCAATGTTGGTCCCAGTGACCAAACCACTCCACGTACACCACATACTGCTCCAATATTGTCCACTGAACAATCAGAAACATGCTCTGTGACACCACTGAGGGCAGCGGAGGGTGAAGCCAATGGGGCCCCACCCACAACAGATGATGTAGAAGAAGGGGTGGATGCAAGTCTAGATAGAGATGTGGAAGCATTTCCTGGATCTTCTTATGTGACTAGCACTGGTTCAATAAAGTGTACATTTTTGGTGAATGAAGAATTGGTTCCAATAAAGATAAAGAGGATTCCAGGTCATTATAGATTGTTCAATTTATTTTTTATAATTTGTGTCTAATATACCGATAATATTTTCTAATGTTCACTAATGATGGCAATAATGTTTTGCAGGAAATGATATATTTTATAAACACATGAATGATTTGTCCTTGGAGATCTTCAGACCCACCATCTGCACAATGTGGAACAAGCAACTAAGGGCTTTAAAAGACAATCTGACTAATCGCTTGGTTAGTCTGTTCGGAAAAAATACCTTTGATACATCGAAGGTACTACAAAAGGCTGAAAAACATCTAAAGATTGTCCGAGACCAATATAGGGTTCACCTAGAAAAAAACCCTAGGTATGAGCACCCTCCAATGATTCCATCTATGGAGTAGAAAGCCCTGGTGGAAGATGGAAAAGAGAAGGGCTTGAGAAAATCAGGAAAGATACCACTAGGTGGAATAGCGAGGTATGCAATTCATTCCAAAATATAGTGGTGAGCCTTATTATTACTAGTTTTTATTTCAATTTTGGTACATAGACTAATGTATTTAAAAACGTAATTAGGCTCTCAGACACATTTAAGGCTATAAAGGCAAGAATTGAAAAAATTGTCCAACACAAGCTTGGGCCTAGTGGTTACTCCAACTGGGTGGCCCGATATGTAAGTATTGCAAAACCCAAATCCGCATCCAAATATCATACATATTATTATTTTTGTTTTATTCTGACAAAAGGATTTAAAATTAATGACATTATGCAAATATGAAGGCCGACTGGTTCAAAGAATTCCCCAGTGCGGATTACATGAAGCTTGGCTTCGAACATGGCTTTGACGCCATTTTTGAACACCGAAGAAGCTTGTCTATGAATACTGCACGATCTTCTGCTGATCCATCTGGTGCCAAGGTATGTGAAAACTGTATAGTTTAATGATAATTTATTAATTCTCATGCAATTTGTTCCTTATAAATAAACTAACATAAGTTATTTATTCCTTTTTGTGCAGGAAGGTAACAATCCCGTTCATGTTACGGATGAAGTACATGACCAACCAAACAAAGATCAGCTTCTCATCCTGGTAATGAATTTATTAATGTGCTACTATTTTTTATAGACCATTCCACATGATGAACATTAATTCTAATTCCACACAATTCAACTACAGAGCATGTAGCTACAGATCATAACACGGAACAGGTTGGGCCAGTACGAGATAATGTTGAACATGTTGATGTGCACATGGCAGGTAAAAACACATATTCGTAATGTTTTTTTAATGAATTACTCGTATTTATCAAAATATAAATATATTAATGAAATAATTTGACATTATTGCATAAATTCATCGCCCCTTGCCTGAAGTTCAACCTTTTGAGCAGACTAGTAGGGATACCAATGATCCGATTCCTGAATATGTGACTCTAACTAAATATTTAAAGAGGTAAGAAGTAAAAAGGAAGTGACTAAACAAATTTTCAGTATTTATTATTTATAAAAAAAAAATAATGCTTTTTCCTCTGTTTTATGAATGAATGCTTTACTGAATTGTTTACTGATGTTTTTTTTCTGCCATTGACTAAATTAATGTTTTAATGAATGAGTTAATGAATGGTTTTTTCAGCTGTTGAATGATTGAATGGTTTAATGAATGTTATAAAGAATGATTTAATGAAAGAATTTTTCAACTATTGAGTGAAATAATTTGCATTGTATATGCATTATTATTTGCATTGTGAAATAGTGAAATAAATTGTTATTTGCAAGTATAGGCATTGGCTTTGGGGAGTTGAGAGTGATGTGAGGAGGGGTAAGGGGTCATAAGAGCTTCCGCCTTCATGTGGTTGGTTCTGTTTAGTACAGAATGTTAAATTATTCTTGAAACAGAGAGGATATCAATGAATGGTAAGGAAGAATACATTAAAAAACATCTATTTCTATATTTTTAATGTGTAATTTTCACTATTGTTATTTGACTCCTCCATTGGAACTTGTTGCAGATAGCGTTGAGAAACATTTCCATAGTTAAGAGGCAAGAAATGGAGTTTTGATTAGATCGATGGCCTTATATACATAGTATTTTTGGTTATCCATGTTTTATCAGGTTATATATTCTTACTAATTATAATTTTTTGCTTACATAATTTATGTTAGATCATTATATTTTAAATTCTTTGATTAGATTAAGAAATTGAGTGTCATTTAATGTTGCTTGAGGATTTTATAGAACTCAGTTACTTGAGTTGAACTAGTAAATGATAGATTTTATATTACATGTTTATATAAATGGTTGGGCATGATAGCTTCAGAGATAGATTGTTTGAATACTTGGTCAATTGTAGCAGGATGCATTTATTTTCGCAACACACTCATGTCTTCATTTTATGTTTTCAAGATGATTTTGAACAAACAATGGGTTGTTTCTACATCATAAGTCCACATTCAATGTTTTCAATATGCTTTTGAACAAAGAATGACTCGTATCTACATCATAAGTCCACATTCAACAACCTTTGCAGCAAGAGTTTTTATATACCGAAAAACTAACATTCATTCTTTACTTGTTTATGGATTTTGCAATATTGCAGATGCAAGATGTGGACAATGGTACACTGTTAAAGTGGACTCTTCGAAGGTTACCTTGGAAAATAGGGCAGATCTTCTTCAACGAGCTGAAGTTCATGCGTGTGCTTTTGATCATAGAGACAACCAAGCTTCCTTTCCAGTTCCCTAATGCCGAATATGACATGATAATGATGATTTAACACGTGGTGGATGGGAAAGGCTATCTTATTAAAAATCGAGAGGTAAAAACACTTGGCATTGTTTTATGCCCATTGGTCAGCCTATCCTTTGTTTTGGGATTTCTTTCAGCTATGTTTTGGGATTTTTATTGTTTGTAGATTTATGTTGCATTGATTGTTATGAACATCGTTGCTCTTCTTTAGTTTTCCAATTCCTTTTCATTTGTTTCCTGAGTGTGTAGGGGTGGGGTATTGAAGACTTGGAGTACACTCCAAAACCAGAATTTGAAGGAAATTTTAAAGTAGCAAATGTGCCAAATGAGCTATAAATGCCATTTACCGTTTACCCTAAGACTATAATTCTGAAAACAAGTATTGATCCCCTGGAAGTTTGCTATGTTTTCCAGATAGAGCTTCTTAGGTGGTGGTTCAATCACATGCAAGAATTTAAGCCTAGGATTTATGTCACGTATAATGGATATTTCTTTGATTAACCTTTCATCGAACAACAAGCTAAGCACCATGGAATGAAAATGAGTGATGTATGCTAATTTTTTTATATGATATACTGGCATCTTATGCTTGCTTACTGTTGCTGGATTTTTGCTCAATTCTATGTTTAATTGGAAAAGGAGTTTATTATTTAGTGTATTACAATGAATGTATTGATCCACAGAGTGAACATCTCAGGGCCCCAATGTATACTATGTTCTTGAATCCTTTAGAAGTTTTTCTCTACCTCTTAAAATTCCTGCATTGTTCTGCAACCAAGGATAGGTTTTTTACCATCATTATAAATTTTGACCCCTCTATTATCTAGCAACTTCATTTAGCAAGAACAATATGTGCTTACCTTGGATGTTTGGAATTTGCAAGAGTGAAGTTAAATATGTACTGTACGTTATTAGTAATGATTTAAGGTAACATTCTCTATTGTTTCTTTGTCTCTTTGCTATATGAAGTGGTTATGTATTTGTAGGATTCAATCTTATTCTATATCCCTTCCTTAAACAAAGCTAGACTATTCTAAAAGTATTGAATGCCTCTTGGTTAGAAAGTTTACTTCTGTTATTTTTTATCTTATTTGTTTCCTTTGGTCCCCTCTGTTTAGAAACTCTATAGGTTCAGTGTCCTCCATCATCACTTATAAATATTGGGGATGTAAAGCACTTTTTGCATGAGAGCTCATTCTTTTACAAGGAGAAACTTATGCAGATACTCATACAATTAGCACAATGCATATGAAGGATAAACATTATTCTTTAGACCCATTTCATATTAATCATGTTATAAAAATCCACCCTTTAGAACTTTAGTTATCTCAAAATGGAGGTTAGGGACACAGAGAGTGTATGGCGACTGCTTCATTCCACTTTCCAACTAATAGTCTCACCCAGAGAAGCACTGCATTGTCTTCAACTAGGAAAACTTGATTCCAAGCAACCTTTCTCCGACTCTCTCGAAAGCGAAGTCACATAGGCCATTTCTAAGTGGGTAAGTTGGAACATGTGGGCATAGGATTACGTGACATTTGTACATGTGGTTCACACTACCGTGAAGTTGTGTTGTAATCACCTGCCCATAGCACATGTAATGTCTCTAGTTAAGGGACATTCTCTTAAAGTGTTCATCAATTAGTTAGATATATACTTGACATAGAATCCTCTAGTTTGCTACCAGGATTCCTTCAGTGGCCAAATTCTAGGCTGAAACCATGTGTCCGTAAGTGAAATCTTTGGATTTTTTTTAAAATCCATCAACAGGCATCGCTTTTTCGACGTTCTTTCGACACTCCGGTCAACCCCTCCGATGATCGTTCCATGACTCCAACACTTCCTTCGATTGGATGACTAATGGGTAAAGTGTCAGACTACGTCAAAAGGATGAATATTCTAGTGTCGAAGTGTGCTGGATTACTCACACTATCCAAATTAAAACTAATGACACCACCATTTCTCAAACACTTTTGTCCGTCAGCCCGTCGATGCTTCAAGGGTCGGAGGACATCAGAGTTTCGACAGTTTATGTAATTTTGGTTGGCACTTAGGAAGGAATAACAGTCAAATATGTGACAAAATGGTCTATTGGATCTTCAACCCTTATTAGTCGACTGTCGAAGATCCAACATTACGCCACCGATGACAAAAAAAGGTGTATGTGTCAAAAATGAGATAGAGAAGTGTTGAATTTCAGAAATGAAAGGCGTCAGATTTTGGGTTGAAATTCTATTGTGATGAATCAGTGACACTATCAAGCTTTATTCCCTCTTCTCTTCAAGATTTTCAAAAAATGAAGAGCGATTCAAGTTGACTTTACTCGACTCATTAAAATTTAACAGGGAAGGTAAGGAAGAAGTATTCTTTTGGTTTTCAGTTAGTGGCATCATGTACTCCTTGAACATAGCACTCTCTATTTTTTCTGATACTCATGTCTCAGTGTTCACTTTCAGTTTAGCTATTACTTCGAGTTTCTTACTCCTCCTCTTGTGATTTCTACCTAGGGAATCTGATCATGTCTCCTACATGACGGATAACTTTAGTTGTCCTATCTATAAAGTTTAAAAGATGCCTTGGGTCATCTTTGTGTCATGCTCACTGTTCAAGGACTGAACCCCATGTCTAATCTATATCTTGATTCCATCATTGTTGTATCTATTACTACTTGTGTTTCCCTTCCTTTACCTAGTTCCTAGTCAGTCTTGTGATCCATTGGAGAATCTATTGCCTTCCTTATCATAGTATGGTTCTACATCAACACTTCCTGATGACAAAGACCTAGAGTTTTGATTATCGTACCTCAGGATTCACTTTTATTATTGGTGAATTCCTTTGATTTAGTTGTCGATTATCACCTAATGATTGACAATCCATTGAATCCACTCCATGTTTGACTTCAATAACATTTATTCACATGGTTTGGATTGTACTGGTTCTTTGGGATTGTTTATGAATACCTTAGTTTCACATTCATGGACTAAGTTGTGCAATATTATGTTATGGTTGTTTACATAGCTTCCAAATCTTTGAAGACTCATCATGATTGTATATTGTGGCTTTGATCTACCTTTGTAATATATGTGGTCCTGTACCCGTGTTATATGATGTACTCAAATATTGTAAAGGAGCTAGTGTTCCATTATATTGAACATATCATTCTCAGATAGGACTTTGTATATGACATTATTATGTATTTGTTTCAGGTACTAACTCTTCTCCATTGGACTTCTGAGTTCTCCAAAGATAATGATTATAATCTATTTTAGCCATCGCTTCCCTATGACCTCACACATTAGGGGGCATCTGTTCCCAACCCAAATAGCACTTCTCCATCCAAGTGCTGACAATTCATTATGTTGGTACACAAAAGGACATTTCAGGATTAAGGTTTGCCAAAACACTATAGATGGGCATGACATGAGATGCATTTACCTTTCAACCAGCTTGCTACATTATTTTTCTAAGTATGGATTGGCATACACGACTATATTCATTGAAACTCGTGTACATACGCGACTATCCTCATTGACAACTCACATACTATACGTGACTGTTCCCATTTCAACTCGCATACAAATCTATATGCGGGTTTCCTTTAAGTAACTCCCGTTTCATATGCAGGTTGCCTATATTAATAGTCACGTACACCTCCATTCAACATTAAAAAATATAAATCATGATTAATGGAGATTAGTTGATCCCTAATCATTAACCATCTCAACTATCTCAACCTCCTCAACCTTCGAAATTTCTCTATTTCCTAAAGTATAAATAGAGGTCTTGAAGAGGGAACTAACCAATCAATTTTGGAGAGAAAAGTTATGCTATTGGTATATATTTAGAAGTCTCGGAGTAGCAAAAATCAGAGTCCTTTGGTTGCAAGGGATTCCTTGTCTCAGGCATTCATTTGTACACTTATCTCATTCACGGATTGTTAATAAAGAGAATTCTTCTTCCAACTTTGTGTTCAGTTTCTTTCATGTATTAGGGTTGATGAATATATTTGATTAAGAACTATATATGTTATTTATATAACCTATCATATATACATGTATAATATTGTACTTGGAGAATTTTCTCTTGGCAGGTGAAGGAGGTGCATCCCTAAAAGCTTTGGAGAGAAGCAGAGCGAAAGAAGATAAAGCTTGGATCAACTCTTAGTAATCAGGTGAGTCCAATATTTCTTCCTATTTCCTTTTTGTACTTAGCTAAAGATAATTGTCTGTAAGTTTTAGAAGTAAGTTGGTAACCCCAGACCCTAGGTTACAAGGGTCTTTATTCCTAAACAACACTTTGCAAGTTCACTCAAGACTGTTGATCTATGATCAAATGCATATTGTGAATATTCACCTTTTTTTTGTGAGAAAACCATTCACCAGTGTTGATCATCTCAAAATAGGCCTCCACAATTTTGCTCGATTGATATAGAATGTCCAATTTTTCACTTCACTCTAGCATTTATGAATGTTATTTTGCACGCATATTTATTTTGCGTATCTTATCGATATATGTCTCTCGAATGACTTGGGTCATTAAAAATCTCTTTAGTGCTTCAGACTATTAGCTGCCACTACTTTCTTTGCAGATATTTACCCTGCCATCGACTCTATCACTAATTTTCTTATTTGACTTTGTAATTCCTCTATATTTCACTAATTTCACCATGTCATCAAGGTTTTACTAGTTATTCCTTTTTCATTGCTGAACTCCTAATCCATGTAATGGATCATTTCTCTTTTACTGAGTTAATTGTGCTATTATGTCTATTGGTTATCTCTTTTTCATTCCTAAACTCCTTTGACATCAATGACAACTATATTCTCAATAATCTCCCCCTTTGGCATTGATGGCAACATTTACTTTTGGAGAACATTGTCTCCCCCTTTGACAACAATGATAAAGGCTTCCTTTTGACAGCTCCGCCTGTCAACATATCTCCCCCTGAGATTATGCTTCTTCTCCTACAACTATTGTAAGGATATTATTCCCAACTTTTGTCTAAGATGCTCAAAGGATTCCTTGGGTAATCGCCTGGTGAAGATATAATCAATATGTGCTTGTGTCAACATACTCTAGTTTGACAATTTTATGGGATAGTTGTCCTCTTATAAAGTGATACTTTATTGGTATGTGATTTGTCTTGGAGTGCAAGACACTATTTTTTGACATATTTATGGAATTGGTATTATCACAATTTATTACTATTGGGTGATCATATGTCACAAGTAAGTATTCTATAGTTTATAAGGTTCTAAAAGTGTTGAGTGAGCTTAACTAGATAACTACTTGAGGGATGACTCAAGGAAGGCTGGGATTGAGCAGTTAGACTATAGCAGTCAATTCATGACTCACTGATTTTAGACAAGATAGGATTCTATTCTTAGTATTTGTTGTACAAATGTACAAAGTTAGTTGTAGAATCATAGGATGCTGTTATGAGAGCTGGAAGTAGTTTTCCAGGCATAAATCTGCAATCCTAATGGAAGAAGAAGGTTCGACCCTCAATAAAGGTATAGATTTTGGTCCAAAAAAAATCCGAGCATGGGGACTTGTCCAAACAAAGGAGTAGGATAGATTTGTACATGTCTATAATTACTGAAAGAGTTACTATGCATATGATGTTGTTCATTGTCTATGTGATATATGAATGAAGCTCTTCTGTGTGTGACAATGTGAAGCACGAACTCGTAACGAAATTTTAATCGATGGATTTATATTTTATAGATATAGAAACAAGTGTTAAATCTGTAGAGTTTCATCATTTATGAATATATCCATACTATATAATTAATTATATATGAATAGGGGTTTTTTGTGAATAACCCTATAGAATGGGAAATAGAACTGATAGAAGGAAGATTCTTGCATGTGGAAATTTAGGAAGAAATGCTTGAGGAGAATTGATGGTGGAATGGATTTAAGATATGAAAAAGATTACGTGAAGTAAAACCGTCACTAAACTTGTGACTCAATTTATGGACAAACTAAGGCGAATTTAAAGATCCTGCGATCTTGTTTTTGTTAAGGATGCGGTCTATTATGTGACTTTCGAGCATATTTTCGAGAAAATACACGGTTTAAGAGATTCATGAGGTTTTCTAAACTAGGTTTTGTAGAAGTGCGTGAAGTAGCAATCCTTGAGGGTATTTAAGTTTGCAGTGGATATTTGAAGGGAACAAATCAAGACTTTCAGAGTTTGCTACAGAACATTAGCTTGGATGCAAGGATTTGTGAAGAGGACTGGAAATTGTGGTGAGAGTGTTTCTCACAAGCTCAAGACAAGAAGAAGGTGAAGTACTTTTCATGAACTTTGTGGTTCAAATAAAAGTATAAGTGGATCCTACATAATTTTTGGTATCAGAGAAGTTTTTTCTTTGTATATATAGTGGAAAATAGGCACTCGGATGATAGTTGAGTTCTTTGAAAGAACAAAGAAGTGTTTGCATAAGAGAAGTTGTGAACAGAAGGTTGATTATTCAAGTGGTCATATTGAATAAATTTTGAAGACCAAGAACTTTTAATTTCTGGATGGAGAAGGAATCGGTTCAGCAACAACTGGAAGAAGATTACAATATGAAGATGTAATGAGGAGATAGGGATATCTCCATTGGAGAAGTGTTGAAGGTGACTGCATGAAGGAAATCCTGAAGAGGAGTATCAAATACTCAAGAGTTTCTGTGATGAAAGAACCAGTGGATGCCAAGAGACCAAGCTTATGAAGGATTTTTGGTGAGGTATTGGTGGCAAGGTGAAAAAGAGTTATTCACTGTAGAGGCTGATATTGTAGTTCATAAGAAGTACCAGGAAACTTAGAGAAGAAAGTACTCAGAATTCCAACATTGCAATATTGGAAAGTTGATTAAGGTAATATTATTTTAAGTTGTTGTAACTTACAATAAATTGTTGACTCCGGGGTTAATGTGTGATTGAAAAGGACTTTGAAGTTCTTTGGAAATATTTTCTACCTTGGGAGAGAGGTAGGACATATTTTGTTGAAGAAATACATGTCAAAGGAAGTATTGTTTGTTAGAAGAACATTGGAAGAAAATTACAGCACTGGTTTATGCTGAAGCATAAAGTGGCAAGAGGTAATGTTTTTGGTATATATTAGTTACATTGTGAAGAGACTAGCTGTTTGCAAGTAGTAGCAAGAGGAAATGAGTAAATTAGTGCATAAACCATAAGGGGATTCTTAGTGGATAAGATAGAGTAAAGAGGTATGTGACTGAACCAGACAACAAGTTAAATTGCTGAAGAGGGGAGAATATGTATAGTTCTCCAAGAAAATTGATTAGTTTGAGAAGTAGCAACCTAGTAGCTTTAAAAGCTAAAGAGAAGGTTCTGTGCAAGAACCAAGAAGAATAGTTACCAAGATGATGAATCAGTACTGGTGACAAGTAGTAGACTTGTTACAGAGTTAGAAAAGGCTTGTTGCATCTCACAAGTGGACCAGGAGATGTGTAATGTCCCAATTCCGGTGTACAGACCTGAACACTCTTCAATTCTGTAAATTATATTAAAATTTCTGAACTTGAATTAATTTACACAATGACTTCTCAGACTAGGAAAATAAGGGGTTTCTTATAAGAAATTTGTAGGAAAAAAGAGTGAGTAGTGGACAGAAAACAAAGATATGTCAGACATGTATTTTCCTCTCCCCTGACACATTTATATCTAGTGCCATTTAGGGTTCAAAGTCCACACTGTGGAAACCTACTACCATGCTTCTAGGCGGCCAAACCGTGAAACTAAGGAGAGTAGTTCGATCTATTTCAACCACCATTAATATAACATAAACAAATTATTTATATATTTTATTGATGTTCTGGAAATTTCTAATAAGTTTTGGGTAAATTTGGGTATTTTTGGCAGTTTTGTCCAAGGAGAACCCTACGCAGAGGAGGATACAAAAACGTGGTACATACCCAAATAAAAATAGTTATGGAGTTGTATATGGAAATATGGCCCTGTTAATGACCCATAGGAACTGACATATCTCATATTGAGTTAACAAAAATGGTTTTACATCAATTTTACCAAAACTAGTCATTAAAAGCTAGTAATCTAGCTAGGGTCTAAAACAAACAGTTAAATCATCTCAAATGCATTTATGTAAAACATGAGAACTGTAAAAAATGTAAATATCAGTTCATAGAATATGTAAAATCCATTCAATCACTTCCCCAACCTGACATATTCCTTATAGCACTCATTTTTATTCAATTTCCCCCATACATTGCTAAAATAGGCCTTTTAGGCAAAACTGAAGAATTTTTATGGGAAGAGATGTTTCGACTTGATACATGTAATTTAAAGAATATGATGACTCTACAGAACATAAATTACATCATTGACTGACCATTACAAGGATGCTCCAAAAACAAGGGGCAGGAGGCCCAAATCATGACTAGCAAGGGCTATGAGCATAAGTGAAGCTAGGGCTTCACTGGATATGGACCTGAAATTGATGGAGGCTGCAAATAACTCTTTAAATCCTTCAATTCCTGCAATATAGAAATCCACAACACTCAGAAGTAATGCTCACATAAGCATTCAACAATAAAATGAACAACCAAACTGAAGCAATGGGTTCAAATTCATCTTTTATAGAATTATCGATGACCTACTTAGTAAGTTGAGGCCAATGGTGACCTGTGAGAGAAATTCAACCCCATGGTGACCTAACCCTAGCCACAAAAGCACCCCCTTTGGGAAATTAGGAAAGCAGGACCATGTGGAATTGTTTCCAAGTCCAAAAAATCCTTCACAATAAAAAAGTGCACCCTCCCTTAGTTGAAAGATGCCTCTTCTGAGTTATGACAGCTTTCTGCTTTTCCTAGGTTATAAGGACACTTTTTATTTCCTTCAAAAAATTTCCCACTTTTACCTCTATCTGCTTTTTATGCTTTTAGGAAACTTCCCTTTATTCTCCTACTTGCTTTTGTCATGGACTTTCTTATTTTTAGCAAGGCAAGTTAACTAGCTTTCCCCAATGCGCCCTCTTGAAATGGAAACCTTAATTCCACATCATTATTGTGCATAATAAATAAAATTGCTGAAATAAAATTAAATACATGGCTTAGAACAATTATTAGCAATATTTTTCCTAGGAATAATAATTAATGTCAATTTGAGCCCCTAGGAATTTAATCATGGTCAACACTTTTAATGTCCCAAAATATGGGGACATGACTAGATGACCACTAATGGTTATCTTAAGTGTTTAGAGAGAAGTCACAGATAGAAGAAGGAAATTAGCAGAGATGTCAGTGGAAGACTAAGCATGGAATATCTCAATGTGGTATCTCAAGATAGGTTGGTATAATTATCTTGTGGAGATGGTTTGTCTACATATTATAGTGGGAAAATATAATATCATGGAGGAAAGAATATTGTGGGTACTGATGGTCATAGTAAAGGTTCAAAGAGAGGCCATAAAAGATCCAATGGGGATGAAATTGATAGAGAATTAGCTGGGATGAAAGTACAGATGGAGGTGATGAGAGAATTTGTACAGAGGAATATGGAATACCAAAGATATGGTCAGGTCCTTCAGAATAAAGGAATCAACTAGAGTCAATTATAGAGCATGATGAGATATGAAACAAGAGTTTAGAAAGAAGAAGAACTCATAAGAGCTGAGTTGCAGTATATGATGTGTACAGAGGAATAGGTTTACTTATGTGAACCTAAACAAGGACCTATCCTCAGTGAGAGTAGTGATGAGGATGAAGACATAAGACTAGTTAATGGTTTCATGAATCCTTGGAAGGATGAAAACTAGTTGAGAGAAATTATATTTGGGACAACAAAAGAATCTATGGAGCCTTATGATTAAGAAACTAATAATTATTGTATGATTGCAAGTTTCTCAAGCATGAGAGATGATAGACAGTCATCTAACACTATCTTAAACCCAAAAAAGAAGATGACTATTCCTAGTCATATAAGAGATTTAAAGAAGAATTATGGTGAAATTAAGACATATGTTCAGCCGAAGGACATTGAGAAGACAAGTCAAAATGAGTATGACAACGAGTTTGCTGAGATCAAAGAAAGATTCAGTAAAATAGAGAAGTTGATTGAAGAGAGTAATAAAGATGAGTATTATGGATGGGTGATGAAAAATAAGAAAGTGCAATGGCATACATTGCAGCAGAAGCAAAGAAAACAGTCACTGGCTTGGAGGAAGGATAAATATCTCAAGATAGATGAGCTTAAGAAAAGATTGATAAAGAAGCAAAGAATTCATTCATGTGAACATGAGTCAGAGAATTTCCTTAGGAAGACTATTGGAGCTGATACCAGACTAATTGAGAGTCTTATGGAGTATTCTAGAAGTGAAAGTCAACAAGAATAATTTGTGATTGAATTACCAAATGAGGCTTTAGAGTCTTATGGTTTTAACATTGATTATTTGTGTGCGGATGCAAGATACATTGAAGAAGGAAAACTATCTAATGTTTTCATATAAGGACATACAAGTAATAGGCTTTAGAGTCTTATGGTTTTAACATTGATTATTTGTGTGCGGATGTAAGATACATTGAAGAAGGAAAACTATCTAATGTTTTCATATAAGGACATACAAGTAAAAGTTTAAATTTTCAATGGATGGAAGAAAGATATTCCCAAAGTTTTTTGGTTAAGCAGACATCGATGTTACTAAGCACTGTTCTAGGATATTTTGTAGATATTGTATAGTTACTGAAGACTGTTAATCATGGAGATAATCATGATAGGAAATAACTGCTGATAGTTGTTGTAGAGGATGGATATAGTGAATACTATGTAGAGTTCTTGGAAGAAATTCCAAGTGATATGGTAGACTCTTTCCATGGGTTAAGTCTTTTGGAGAAGAGACCAAAGAACTAGAGAATATGTATTCAGACTGCAAAGTCAGAGTTGAATGAGAATGAATAAGTTGTCATGAATGGAAATGGTGGTAAGGATGTTGCAATGCATGGTGAACAAAGTAAGGAATTTATATTTGGTGAATTGAGAAATTTTAATGAGCATCCATGTCCAGATACAAGGGAAGAAGAGGTAAATAATGGATCTATATTTCTTCATAAGAATGAGTTTTATTCTCATTTATGGACAAGGAACATAGAGAAGAAGATTGTCTTTGCAATAACTTATATATTATTTTTTAGTATTCGGTTCTTATGTAGTATGGTTTGTGTAAATCCATGGGTTGGAAGCCACGATAGCTAATGCTTACAGTAGGTTTATAAATTGATGGAATATGTATTAAAAAGGTTATTTGGCCGAGGACGTGTTGTAGCTAGGGTCTTATGACCTCACTACTAGAATATGCATTGTTAATTATATGGCATTAGATGTATTTGTAATTTACAGCTCGTATGCTTATCGTAAATCATGTCGTGTGTAGCGATATAAATAATGGATTTATATAAAGGATTGACTCTTGTTTAGATCGTCATGATCTGGTTTTTAATAAATAGAACAAGCTGGACTTGCATGCCCACAGGATTCGATTCTTGTTATTGTTTGTAATAAATGGATTTATGATATGATTTGATGTTGTTTTACTATGATATCATTTACTGAATAAGATATATTATTTTAATTTGGATAAGGTAATGTTTGTTGAGTTATGTGATTTTTTTTATGGTTATGATCAAATAATAGTAAAGGACCACATGGATGGTCACAATGCCTCCTCTGATTATTTATAATGTTGTTTCATTTACGTGGAGTATTTTTAATGTAAATTTGTAATATGGATACAGACCTTGAAAAGTCTTAGATGGGTTATTTAATTCTGGAAATAATTGAATAGATAATTTTCATAACGGTTCATACGTGATGATCTTATTTATATGTATATATAATTATATTATAAAATTGTTCCATTTGTAAATAATACCCCAAGGTATCTATATAGTATATTTATTTGTTTAAACTTACTCCTATGATTAAATCTACCATAATCTGAAACATGTCTCTACTAACAAATGTAATATGTCAGTAGAGATATAAATAATGGGTGTAAACTTACCTAGTTTACAGTATTAATTTCTGAATATAAAATGAATATAGAAAACAAACTTTAGAGATGGAATCCTAGCTATATACATCTGTTGATGAGCATATGTGAATATGCACGTAACGGGGAAGACAACCCAGACCGAGATCCTTACAGCAGGTTCCAAGCTGTTTGGGATGGTTGCTTCCGACAGGTTTAAAGGCTCTGTTGGCCTGAAAAACTAAAACTAAAACGAAGCTATTGTTAAATCTATCAAATACCTACAAATGTACAAATTAAACTAGTTAATGAATATACAAATTAAACTTAGTTAATCTACTTACTAATGAATTAGTAATTTAATTAAATTAATCTATTAACCAAATCTATTTAATTAACTAAAGTTATAAATAATCAAAAATTAATTAAACATGTTAAATGAGTTATAAAATTTGTATTATTAACAAATATACAAAAAAAATCAGAAAAGAACCTGAATGCAATTCAATGGCTGTTTTCCATAAAATAGTTTAAAAGAAACAACATATAAATCTATTTATCCTGATCAAGAGCAATGAGAAAATTAACCTGCAATCGATTTATGCCAATAAAAATACTGCATGAATACACTTGATCACATTCAAAGAAATTTAAACATTAACCAAGACCATGCAATAATCATTACACATTATATAAACAATGATATAGATCATTAACTATACAACATGACATATCAGCACAATTGAAAGCATTTAAAATGGATAATCATCCAAAACATGGATGTTTGCAAAATTCTTTAGAGAATTATAACAAACATAATTAAAATAGAAAAGAAATGACAAGCCTGATAGACAATCGAAACTATATGCCAAGTACAAACTGTAAACATATATTTAGAATATCACCAGTTTAACATATCGTAGCTGTAGATAGATAGCTGTCCAAAGTTGCAGGTAAATTAAACCAGAGTCTCGTTCTTTCCTTTCCATCAACTATCGACCCCTTAGCAGCAGTATACTTTCAAGAGAGAAATCTCTTAAGCTTTGGCAACATACAGTCTGCTTCGCCAGCTCCAGCTCTTGATTTTCTCTTCCAACATTGAGAAAGAAGTTCTTCAATACTGTTCAGCATTTACAGAATAACTCAGGCAGCAATGTTTTGATCTGAGAGAGAAATCTCTCAGTCCAGTCCCCTCTCTAACAATAAAATTCTTCTCTGCTTAAATAAACCACGATCAAAAGAAATCAAAACAAATTAAGCTCTGCACATGCGAATTTCTGGAAACAACCATCTCTTTGCCGGCCGCAACCGCAAAAATCACGTTCAGAGAACCCTAAAAATATCCCAAAATCCATCATTTTCTCGTGAAATCCGCCTAAGATAAACTAAATGGATCTGTTCTGAGAAAAACCCATGTGGCATATTTTTAAGATCTTCATCCATTTGTTCACAATGTGGCTCAGAAAATAGCCTGTCAATTGAAAACGTGATTTTGTAACTGGAAACAATCCCGGTAGTTTGTTCCTTTTTTCTCTGGAATGAAGCTAATCGCCTGAGACCCTCGAATCTATCATGAATATCTGCAGTTGTGATTAAACCCATAATTATCAACTCAGAGTCTTTATCGCCACGGTGTCCACAATTCCGGAGTTTAAACAGTCATTTCTTCATTCTACCATAAACCATCCTCTCAAACTAGTTGTAATAATAAATACATCCATGAGCTGGGCAGTCGAATTGCTACCTGTTCACAAAAGAAATAGGACAATCATTTACATAATCATTTCAGCATCTATCGCCCACTTTAAACCAATCACAAAAATGCATAAAGTTTATTTATAAAAATCATTATTACATTGTGCTAATGGTGAAGTTGTCCAGAAGGTAAAACAAATCAAGAATTGGAATTTTTCTTTCAGTTATCGCACGTCAAAGTTTTGATGATATTCATCTTTTGTGACAAATGAAATGATCTACTTTGAACTCGGAATGAAGCATTTTGATGTTGCAATTTCATGTCGTGACAGACTTAGGTTGAAATAATCCAAGCCCCAATCGCCATTCTGTTTCCTTTTAACGTTAAATTAATCATGATTTTCCTTTAGTAACGAATATGTAACTTCTTCATTATATGGCTACTTTCTTTTTTTAAAATATGAAAAAAACAAATCCCGTAACCCATAGTATTAACTTCGACCTTTACATGTAATAATAAAGATGACATATGAGGACCATTATAAAGATGAAGATGAAATAATAAGGTTGTGTTATGCATAATTCTTAGATTGAATGAAAAGCCTTGAAGATATAATTCGAATGAACTTTGATAAGACGCCAAAAAAATAATCAACCTTAAACCCTATCAATATTTAAGATAACAAAATCACATAATGAAAATCAAATTATAAATATTTAGATAAGATTTCAAAATTAGGTTATAACAAATTACTAACACTTATCCATTGATTTTCATTGCAAATCCATTCAAAATAATAGTTTCAAAGTAGTGATTTTGCCAACTAATCCATAGTCCACAAAGGTTTCTTTTAAAAACATTGAATTTCATATTTCAGTAGCTTCTGGAATGTCACCATTTCAGTAGCTGTCAATTCTTTAATTTTGCTATATTAAATTCAAACATTTCATCAAAACAAAATACAATTTTGTTTGATGAAATAATGTTTTTTAAAGGTTGTTGGGTAGGGGCACAACAACATCCTATGATAATATTTACCATCCTAGGAGGTATTGAAGAGAATAAAAACACTAGCAGAATGTAGGAAGAACATCAATTACATAGGGTTAGTAAATTCATTGGAAACATTCATCTAACATATTCATTATTTAATCTAGAAGATAGCATAGAGAGTCTAGGGTTAGATTTTAAGAAATGTAACCCTAGGAGATATGGAAAGAACCAATCAATTCGAGTCTTAATAATATATATAAATATTTTACATAAAGCAACCAGCATTTACCCTAGAAATGAACTTTGACATACTAAGAACTCATACCTGTAATTTATCTTCCTAAAGCTCCTTTAATGGATGAACCTGCACAGTTTTTAAATAACCAACATTATCAATTTAAGACAGATCTCACCTCTGATTTTGATGTCCAAATCACTTGGGAACTACCATGTTCCTCCCAACCATGACCCAGAACCGTTCCTACTTCTAATCCGAATTCCCCGTGATCTAGGATCCAATAGGAAAGTATCTTAGAGCTCCTAAGGTAGGGTTTCCTCATTGGTGTTTAGTACTGAATCAGCCGTCTTTTCCTTGCAGGAAAAGTTCTCCAAGAAAACACTTGAGAGAAAAAATAGGGAGAATAATAATTATCCTCCAAAAATTAGAACCCCAAGCCTTTGCTTCGCTTGAGTCTTTATAGACACACTTTTCAGTCAAAGGAGCAGTTAAATAAATAAATCCTTGATTTCTTGATTTAACCCTTTTTAATTTACTAGGGTAATTTTCACTTCTTAACCTAGAAAATTTTAACTAGTTCCTAGTTAGTCTTTCATAGATATTTCACTATTTATTAATCCTTGAATAAAAAATAATAATTAGTGGAGCTTCACTTCTTTCTTTATTCAATTATATAATTAATCATAATTAATTATTTATACATACTATGTATAAAATACATAGTATTAAAATACTTGTTAACATTTGTCTTCGGGCATCCTGTGTCATGATCCTTAGACTTAACGACACTTCTTTATGAAGGTCAAGTAGATAGATGGTTCCGGTATACTAGGCTAGGAAACTCTAAACATCATTGCTTGTTGGATTTCCATCATATAATGTGGTAGCTCTTTAGTACTTAATGAGAATAGAAAAATTCAAAATTTCATTTAATCACTTATAAATAAGTATGATGAGATGAATATTTTTCTCGACTCATTTTCACTCGGAAGTTATTTAATTCTTTTCAGCAACCCCTAGCGCTTACCAGAGCCCATACTAGACGCTTATAACAGGGAGTTACAAACATAGTGCAATTCTAAATCTCTTGCTCAACATTAAATGCTAGGATGTACTTGTACGATACGCCTAGGGATACAATGTCCAAAGATCCGATGCTCCAGAGCTTATGCTCAACAGCAACATGGAATTCTCCAAAGCTTATGCCCAACATTTCCAATTATATTTTCATGTGCTCTAGAGATTTATGCTCAACACAAAAGTAATTACTCATGTGCTCCAGAGCCTCTCGCTCAACACAAAACATCTCATCGATTATGTGCTTTAGGGCCCATGCCCAACACAAAACATTTCATCAATCATGTGCTTCAGGGTCCACGCCCAACACAACTAGCATATATATATCCATATGTATCATCAACAATTGGCTTATGCCCAATATACAAAACAAATCATCATGTCCATATGCAGTGGGGTATTTGACCCAATATAAAATAAAACATCAATATGATCATCATGATTAATAGGCTCATGCCTATAAATGGTAGGTCCAAAATTTGGGATATTACATGCATGATATTTATAAAATATACACTCGTGTAATCCATGGTGCCATTGGAAGCAATGGCACTGTAAAGCAAACAGACACACCATCATTTTAAGATGGTGATTTTTCCTTTAAATATAATTAGAACCCATTAGAAAAGCATTGCAACACGACGCGTTTATACATAGAAATGAACCATTTGTCGGCAATTAAGTTATTTTCCAACCCTTTTACATATAAAATTGACATGGAAAATACTAACAAAGTCGCAATCCATTGGATTCCCAAACCATTTACCAAACCCAACCAAATGAAACTATACAACAATACTTCTCCCAACCCATAGTTTTAATCCCTGACAAACTAAATGCATGGTGATAAGGGCCTTGCATTTTTGGGGCTTAACTGCAGTATGGATGCGTAGGAAACTAAGGAAGCCACCTTAGAGCCATGCTCTGTACCTGCACAAGCCACACAAACACCTTGACAAGTATGCAAGCTACAAACAAAATCAAACCAAACCATTACAGTACTCATACAAAGACATAGGTTAACCTTACAAAAGAGAGGGGAAAATGTTGCATTGTGCAACAATATAGCTCGTGAGAGCTTGATACCACCGAGAAAAATGAGTGAGAGACAAATGAATTGTTTTCCCACCCTAAGCAACGATTGAGGCTTCCTACCCACTCTTCCCTAGAAGCATTGAAGTCGCCACCCTCTCCTCCATTATCAATTAAATCTAAACCCACCATTCCATAGTTTCACTCACAATGAAATCCCATAGTTCACCACCCAACGTTAAAACCATAACAAAAATATCAAAAGCAACGTTAAATATAAAGTTGTATGGAATCTAAAATGTGCCATAAACGAAATATGTAATGCGCCATATTGTGACTAGAAATATTTTCAGATAGACATGCTGCATTTTATTTTTCTCAGTATATGTTGGACTCAGTTCGACTGAGTAAACCATATTTATGACATGATAGACATTATCAGATTTTGCTACTATGTTTAATATGTTACTATATCGATGTTGATACATTGATTATGATGTTATGATTATGTTTGTGAGGATACTATGTTATAGTTATCATCAAAATCCTTTATTCATAACGATGGTGTATGCTTAATTGTCATCCTTGACAAAATGTGATATATATGATGTGGTACGTGGATACCAACCCATGATGTGATAAATTTAATGACTCTATGCGATGAAAGGAAATGTTGTTGATAATATGCACCAACTAATGATTCAATGGAGATATTGTTATCAATGTATGTTTTCAAAGTTCTAATCCGTAGGACACATGGGCTATGTAATAACTCGATACTTTATATGAAGTAAGGTATAGTACCTATTTTTGTAGAAGGGCCCTGTTTACAAAGGTTGATGATACGATGACATTGACCAATAATCTCGATAGCAGCATGGTATGGTTTTTGATATAGTATATACCCTGGGTGTTTAGAGGGATGGATGTGTTCCACCCTATGTTTCTATAATACCTGAGGTCATGGGAGGGACGTGCTTAGACACGCTCCCCAAGATGTTGTGATGACGACAATTGGATTCCTGCTAGGAGAGGATAGGTCCAATGTTTAGCCGATGATATCGTTCTTAGGGTTTTATGTGGTGAGGTCACTGAAACCAACATCCATTTCTATACTAGTAGAGGAAGGATAGAGAGGATGTGGATGTAGATTAGGATGCGAGGATGTGATAGCTAGTACTGTATGGGGTCACGGGGATCTACAATACCAAGATTAGCAGTAGTAGGTGTCTCTTCCTTGAAAATAATTTATTGAGTAATGAAGCTGAAAATATAATGATGGTATAACTTAATTGGTTAATAATTAACGATTGATGATGTTGAAAAGATTACACGTTTGTATGTTAACCTGGTTAGGTATTTGCGATTTTTTATGTCTTGCATTCATCAATGCTATATCAATGTGGATCATTATTATTGTCATACACACACACACACACACACACACACACACACACACACACACACATAGGATATATGATGTTTTATTATAGTACCTGTATGATCTATGCATGCACTCACCACGCATGCACACTTTGCACTTGTATACCAATATCAATATACAAATACTTAACATGGTGAAAAATTGTATAGGTTGTAATTAGGTAAATATGTTAATGGAAAAAATGAATGTTAAGTTATTGGATATGTGTGAAACAAGTCAATTAACGTATTCATTAATGATAGTTGAAAATTGTATTAAGTAATTGATGAAGTGTCATCAATTATAATAATCATTAGAAAGTTGTCGTGAGTGGACTTAAACATTGTTCATATATTTTAGCAAAATTGTGAGGGTTGTTTAGACCCTTAAGGGTGCTTTAATTATAAATCCAGATATAACATGTTGATGCCTCTCATACTTGTCATTAAAAAATTACTATAAAATGTGTTTATTTATAATTTTTATTAATGGTATTATTATTTATTCGTATTATTACTATTATTATTATTAATAGTGCCTCTTGTTGTAAACATAGTCATATGTTTAATTAAACAATTATTTTTAATATTATTATTTTTATTATTTTTATTTTTATTAATGCCCCATGTGGCAAACATAGTCTATTGTTTAATTAAACCAAAGTGGAAATAACTTGAGTAAAACAAATTAGTAATCAAATAAACCAAATCATTCTGTGTAGTTTAAACATGTATAATAAAACACGACCATAAAGATATGACGTGATTGATTTTATAGTTATACTTGTTAATGTAATTACTAACATCAGATTCCGGATCAAGTAAGACAAGTAAGATACCCACATGTACACAAGATAATTACTAAATTACTATTATATTCAACATAATTGATTTGAAAAGGAATAGCCATTAAACCACTATTTCATGAGGGACCCGTAGTGAACATTCCAAGAATAATTAAATGCTAAACAATCAACTTATTCAATTCAACATAAATAACATTAACTATTGGGATGGTTGAGATAAGGACAAGTGAATGAATAAATCTATATTCATGATTATAATAATTTATTGGCATCAAAAAATTAAGGAGGGGTGAATGAAGTGTTTGGGAAAAAGGTTGTGGAGTAAGTTGGAAGCAAGGAGGAAAATGGGTATTTTGCAGAGATCTCACGGATAGATTGGGGGGGAGGGGAAGAGTTGGTTTTCTTTGGGAAATTAGAGTGTGTATGAGTGGAAAAGGAGGAAAAAATTGAGGTGGGGGAGAACTCAAGGACTGAGAAATGGTTGGAATGAGAAATAGTTGGAAATGAAGAAAAATATAGAAGGTAGAGGAAGCTACTCTCAGTATTATTGTTCTGTGGGCTTGGGGGCTGGGAAAACCATGGGTTTCCTAGGGCCAGCACATGGGCCAGCACATGATGAGATATGGTCAGCAGGGTGCTCCATCACTCTTTTGTAAACAAAATCTTGGATGGGAACATAAATGAAAGCTCGAGGAGCCTCTGTGCCAACATGCTCTGCCCCAACATGTTGGATCTACTACAAACGCTTGCATGAGATATTTCACTATCAAAGTTAATTATTTACATACTAAAATCATGCTTGCTACAAGGGTATTACTGTCTAGTTGACAAAAATTCCTAAAGTTTATTACATATGTACAATTCACATTTCTAGTTTATTACATATGTTTAGTTCATATTTATACAATAATTTGTTTATGGGTTCATATTTCTACTTTAACTTGTTTACAAAACTAGGAGAACATACATTAATATAAACCTATAAGTATGATTAAAAGATCTTTATTTTATTATAAATGAGATGAACTTAACATATAGAGCAACATGGAGAAATGGATAGAGTGCTCTTCCTGGTAGGTAATGCACTACATATCAGAGCTATGGTTCCAAATCTGGAACCAGAGGGCTTACTAAACTATAGTAAAATAAAATAAAAGGTATAGAATAACTTTAGAAAGAAATATTAATGACGAAATTCCGAAGGCATGTTGTTGAGGATGCAATAAAAAGGACTTCGACGATGCTCATATTTCACAGTTTATTCTATATTTTGTTTCCTCTCTATAAAAACAACAAAACAATTGTAGATTTATCCTTTTATCTACTTTATAGAATATATATAACAGTGCGAAAGCAATATACATATATGAAGGCCACATAAAATCAAATGTAGTTTTGTTAGGAAGATAGCAAAATATATTCGCATTTTCATCACACTCCATACCTCACATGAGTCATACTTAGACTACAATTAGGGTGATATTACCCTCATCAACACCTTATAACTAGCCCACCACATACCATTTTTCACATATATAAAACAAGTTCCTAGTCCAGATGCACTACTAATGGCAGATCGTAATCCCTGGCATGTAGAGATTACCATTAGGAAATCAAATAATGAAATCAAAATGAATGATATCAAACTAAACAGACTAAACAAAGACACTGAAATATACAAACTTCTAAACAGGAGACTAAACATTTTGCAGACCCTGAAAAGTAGCCTATCAAAAACTATATATATATAATAAAAAACAATAAAGGGATAGACTGTGCATAGGATCTTCTCTGAGTGTGGTAGATATTATTCCCCTCCATTTCCCCCTACTCATTTATATAAACATTTCATTTCCCCTAAATCACTCCCATAAAATGGTAAGAATTACCAAACAACGTCAGAATCGAACCCATCTCCTGGATGGACAAAGTCTGTGAAGCTGAACCCCAAATCCTTACAAGAAAACGTGCCTCTATTTTATATCATGCATCCCCTTGCGTGACTTTGTTCATCCTTAAAAATATTTTTAAAAAAATGCGAAGGAATATATATATACAATTACATTAAATATATGCAAATCTACCTTAAGCTCACCTGCGATTCCAGGGCTGCAAAAGCTATTCTTCTCCAATCTTATGCCGAGCAGGTAGAAGGAAATTCACATTGATTATCTTATGGGCACAATGCAAGCAAAAGGGATGTGGCTATGTGTGCCTTTGAAACAAAATGGGGAAGACAAAGGCTACGCCTGTGCCTGAAACTGATTTAATAATGGAGAAAAAACAAATTAAATATTGAAAAAAACAAAGAATAATAACAATAAGGGTAATAAAACTTTATCGTAATAAAATAACATTCGTTGGTTGATCTGGGGCAGGTGGATAGGTTTTTGTTCCATTTGGCCTCATGCAAAAGGATATATGACACCATCTAGGCAACATGTAGGCTGTGGATAGGATTTCTTGTCTCATTTCGGCCACTTGCAGAAGGATTTATACTGCCATATGGGAAGCATATAGTATTGGCATGGATATATACCAGCGTAGATCCAAATCCTAGGCTCTATCAAGCGCCGAGAAGGATCAAATCTCTTCTTAGATATCCATTGATATCTTTTTAGTTTAAGGTCCACATATATTATTATTATTATTATTATTATTATTTAATATTATTTATGGTCCACATATAGTATTTATTATTATTTTTTGTTTTATTAGAAACGAACATTACAACATTTCCCCATGGTTTTAAGACCATATGCAATGCCTTGCAGATGGTCTTAAAACCATGTACAATAAAACCATGGGTTGTGTAGGAGGCCTTGCACACGGTTTTAAAACCATCGGGAAGGCCCTCCTTAACCATGTATAATAAAACCATGGGT
>LPNX010329681.1:53218-91363 GCA_001517045.1 Pseudotsuga menziesii
TTCAGGTACCAAGTAAATTCAGATCATACTAGAATGCGAGTACTGAAGATGCATTTGGATCCCTCTTAAAGAAAATTGCATGAACCAGAGTAGATTGTAATACGGTCAAGTATCTAGTTCCAAAATAAAACTAGGAGATAAAGCAAAGTTAAAATCACCACTACATTAAGCAATCGAGTCAAACTTGCATAGAAGGAACAAAAATCGAATATTTTTCCCATCATGAAAGACTCAAGATCTGACCTAGAAACCCAAGAAACAAATTACTTGTCCATGAAAAAAAAAATAGAGGATATCATTCCATGCACAATGGAAGGCTATCCATATCTAAAGCAGATCACATGGACCGCTTCGAGGTTAGATGTAGATGAGGTAGATTTGACCACCTGAGATCTAAAAGGTAAAAATATAAGCGATAAAAAATTTAGTGCAGAACCATTTGATGGTAAAATTACAATGGGTTCCTGCGACCCTTGAGGACCCACACATTTTCTGCATAAACCAAGGAAAGTGGAACGGGTTCAAAATAAACAATTACACCACAGTCCCAAAATGGGCCAGCTCCCAAACACAAGAGCAACCTCTCTTGAGGATGTCATTCTATCAGTCTGCAATGATTTGAACATTTATGACATTAAAACAAGCAACCCGTTGTTTAAAATCGCCAACAAAGTGGTTCAGAATGGAACTCACACACACAGGTCGCTAGAAACGTTCCTAGAAAATGAAAAAAAAATGTCGGCACACCCCAAGGAGTCGCAATTCATTTATTCCCATAGCGAATAAAAGAAAATCCAACAATTTATCTTGCCCAAATATCCATATCCCCTCATTCGTGGGAGAAAACAAGATGCCAACAATTAAAAAAAAAAAAAGAATTACCTCCTTCACATGTAGAGGTGATGCCTCGATTCCAATGTGATTGGTATTCCTCCTCCCCGCAGAAGAAATACTCTACTAATTTTGCAGAGGTCCGTCCCCTCACGAGGTAGTGATCCTATTCTTCATGCACTTCAAATAGAAAAGCTCACCAACCTCCATCAAAACGTAGAGATCTTTCAAAAATCATTGAAATTGATGCTCAGTGTCGCGCTCCCCTTTATCCTCCAAGTGCTCTTCTTAAAATAGCCCTCTAGTCTTTCCAAAAGATGCCAAATAACTGGTTGATTGTCCAGTTTTTTCTCTTTCAAGGACAAGTGGTGGAAAGGTCATGCAGAGTCCTTATTAGGAAAATTCAATTCCCAAGATTTATTCCAATATTTTCTCCATGATTTTATCCATGGAAAATGTACCGTTACAACTCGTCCCTAGTGGAAACAATCTTCTTATTGAAGAAATTGATATACCTATCAAATAATTTTGGTTCTCCCAATATATATATATATATATATATATATATATATATATATATAGGCATGTGCTATTACCAAAATACACATAGGTTCTTTTACATGGTGTGTATGTATAATGGCCCTTTTCCTTATATATATATATTTATATATAACATAATCCTCGTGCATAAATGTTTTTTATTTCTTTGTTATAAAAATACTTTAAGATGTTTCTTGGCATATATATATATATAAGATAAACATCTTTTATTCTTCTTATGATATACTTTATATCATAATACCCTTTTTCCTTTATAACGACTTAAATCTATCATAGATAGACTTCATATAATTGTCTTTTTATAAAGACTTAAATTTGTCATTTCTTTTAATAGACGGATAGTTATTATTATAAATATATGTGCACATATATTTATAGTTTTTCTAACCCCTTTTTCTTATCCCTTAGTAGAATCTGTCCACCATCCTAGTTCTTTTCGCACAAAGGTTTGTCAGCCCCTTTGCGTTATTGAATTTTTGCCTAACAATTTTTTGTAGGGGACTAGGTTTTTTCACTTACGCTCTCCTCTTTCTGGTTTCATACTGAGGGATATATTATGGCTCCTAAACCATTCATTTTTTTCCGTAGTGGACTTTAGTTTCCCACCTCTAGTTGTGTCAATGTCTTTAAGTCACCTAGGTTTTGTTTTCTATTCACTGAGGTAATTAACTCATATAGGCCACACGGTTTTGCTTCTGGTGGGGCCTTGGCCTTGAGCTACTCAATAGAAGAAAGTACAATATATTTGAAATACAAAATATCCAAGGCATGCAGGAGGGATGTTACATCTTTCCCCCCTTAAAAATAACACCGTCCTCGGTGTTCCTATTTTTCCACCAATTTTCTTCTTCCATCGTGTCATCTTTTCTTGTTTTCGTCTTTTTCATTCTGATCCTCGTGATCTTTCCATGTCTTCTCAAGTTGCCATCGTTCAAGGCCTACATTTTTCCTACAACAAACTCGGGTCTAGCCCAATTTTCTTCAACATATCATGTGTAAAATTATAATTCAACTTTAAACATAAGCCATAGATCCCTTTTGCATTATAGAAATATGTAGTATGGGATCCTTTCTAGTTTTGTTTTGGTATCATAATACCCAATTATTTTCATAACACGATTTATCATCATTAAAATATAATTACCACCATTTTGGGGGTTGGTCCAACCTTTGGATAGTTATGCCGTCCTCGACCTAAGGAAGGATTCTTCCTTCATATTTTACATTAATCATGTAATAGTTCTAAAAATATGTTAACATGTTTTTCGTTCGTTATGTTTTCCAAACATCTTTGAGTTTCTTTTCCATTCTTGTGTGGACTTACAGCAGTTTCTGAGGTTAATCCCCCTTTTAACCACTAGTTAAAAGTTTTTCCCTCAATGACATCAAAAAGTGTCTTGTCTTCCAGATGTCCAATTTTGCCTAGGTCATTTTGCCACACCATATTCTTAACACCAATGTTCTCACACGAAAATCACTTTCCTAACACCATTGTGCTCCTACGGCATATATGCCTAACACCAATGTGCTCATGCGGGAATCACTTGCCTAACACCACAGTGCTCCCATGGCATTCAATTTTTTTTCCCTTGTTTGTATTTTAGTATTCAATCTTTGACTATTCATAACGCACACTCCTCGGTGCTCAGCATGACTTAGTGTCATTGTCCCGATTCGTGAATGGACTACATGGTCAGTCAAAGCATTCATTGATAATCCAAAATTTAATTAATCATTTAATCATTATTTATGAGTTCTATAACCTTGTAAATATACTAGAGACATTACTCCTTACTCATTTCTGAGTAATTGAGCGCAAATTACATACGCAAGCAGATTTATATACCATAATGTACGTCGATTGTAGCAATGGTCATAATCTTGGTGAAGCCTGCAATGTTAGTATGTAAACAACATCATCCACAGCTAGTCCTTGGTTATAAACTTCGAGATTCGACAATTATAATAAGTAAAACATCACCCATACTTAACCTCATTAATTTATGGCAGGAAATATTTTTTTTTCATAACAGTCAACTCCGACTGATAGTGTTCCTGGCATATCCTGTCATGTTAGCATATAACATTATACAGCATTCATCAACTCACTTATTTTCAATATCGATATATTTAGATAATCAAATCCATATAAGCTCTTAAATTGCCAATCTCAATATGACCCAAGCAACAACAATGCTATCCAATTCTCAATCACAAGATTACCAACAAGATCCTTCAATCTAGCACTAGAATCAATTTTAGGGTTCTTACTAGAATATACAAATAGACATATGATAACAATAAGCATTCATTCCAACAAATAGTCTATTTGGCTACTAGATCAATACCCAAAATAAAAGTACCATCCACGAGTTAATCAAAACATAAGATAGTTAAAAATCAAAATTCTAATCCAAGCACAAGGAACCAATTCTAGAACATTCACCAATACGAGCATGATTCTAAAAATTCATTAGCAATTATGAAGCTGGTACTTGTAACTATAGAAAGAATTTTCAGTATGTATAACATCATTCACCAATATCCAAAATAGCCCTAGCGAGATCAACAAGGATCGAGAAGTAAGTTTGCCAATCTATCTCTTTAAGGATTTCAACGCTTAATCCAACACTATCATGAACATAAAGAGATAGGGTTTGAATTGTATTTAAATATGTCACTTTAGTGAACAAGCAACAGGGTCTAAAAACACAAAACTTCAATATCTCTATTAATGGATTTATAACCACAAAAATCATTATCAACTTTCAATCCTTCATTTTACTACCATGTGAAGAAATGTGTCAAACCTTCGTTAAGCATTAAATCAGATCCTTAGTATTCAAATCGCAAGGCAGGTGAATAAGTGTGAAAGGAAAGCTCACCAATAATTAGATTTCAATTAATATTATTTCAGCAACAAATTCAAAATTGATGCCTATGTAATCGATTAAATTTGGAAGCCAAATAAGGATTTCAATCTAAATATTCAACCAAAAGGTCAATGGATTACATATATCAGCAGCAATCCATCATAATCAACGTTTAATGTCAATGTTATCAACCAAATTTCAATAGGCAATGAACTCAGATCTGAAGCAAATGATACCAATGTTAAGTGCAAAGTTGTTGGAGGACTGACAGCATTCACTTTCAAGCTTTATATACTCGATGATTTAGATAACAAAAACAATTCTTCAACAATGTTAATTGTCCAAAGAAATTACATAGGAAACAAGCCTTTCAATGTAAGATAATCCTAGTTTGAGATGTATGACATGGTTGTCATCAAACCACCCAAAATGTTACGATGAGTAGATCATCCATATGCTTTTGTGCAATTTATTTGTTCATGGTTTGCATGAAACCCCAAGTGTAAAGAGGTGCTTCAAATGTTAGTATTTCTAACATTTATGTAATAAAATTTGTACTCATATAGTATTGATATTACAACATATGTTTTTAGCATTACTTACCTTGTGCTTAAACCATTTTACTATATGTGATAGCTTTGTGGATAATCTCATACAGTTACTCCTAAATAATCATCTTATCATGTTTCCCTTGTAATAGCTTCCTTGCTATCCTCAAGGGATTCAGGTAAGTTATGTATGTAGTTTATAATCTATAACCATAATCCTTCACCTGATACCTCTATGACCTTGGAGTATACTCTCATGAGCCACTTCCATTTATAAATAATGAACCTCTAATTAAGTCTAGATGACTTATAATCAATATTCGATTCACATTAGGTCTTTAGGTAAATTGTAACCCTTTCAATGCTAGTTTTTTTTAACAACATTATTTACTTTGTTTTAGAATGTAACCTATCACAATTTTTCCACACGGGATTCTTTTAACATACATCAATTCATAAACGGTCAATTCAACTCTGAAATTCCAATCCCACATTACTATTATAATAGGAACTACTATAGTACTTCCTTTGACCATGAGTTGTCCAAGAAGACTTCTATACCCCATTACAGTTTAATGATGCAACTCAAAATAGAGATGAAGCAATTGTCTTAGATGAAGCAATCGTCTTTTGTTGCACTGCTCACAATATCAGAGATCTTTATTGCTGAAGCCTAAATATCTCTGCAACGCTGCTCCCTGATCTCTGGTGGACTCTCCGACGTGATGCGTAGTTGAAGCTCCACAATCTGAGCCTGATGTTCTACTTTTAGCTTTTCAATCTCACTGCGAGACTGTTGTGCATAGTCTTTGATCTTAGAAATTCTTTGCTCCAGCTCTTCCTCAGCCTGTATGTCGAAGTTAGGAAGAATTCGACACGCCTCATCCAATACTCACACCAGTGTATCCTGCTTACATTCTGCATCCTTCTTCCTCCACTCCGCTTCATCAAACTGCACTGCGAGGCCCTCATTCCGCTTCATGGTATGTTCCAACTGTATTTGCGAGTAGTGGTCTCATGCTTGGATCTCCTTCATGATTTCTAGTTGACAAAGGTGGAGCTCTGTCATAGACATCTTGGTGTAGTCTATCCCGACAGTCATGCTCATCGTCGAGCGAGATGCTGCATCAGGTAGTATGAGTGCTGCACTTGGCACTTGTCCTCTGTTATCTCTGGCGGGCCACTGCCTTGTATCCAGCTGTGTGCTTACAGGGGCACTGCTTGCTGCAGCGCCAGCTGCTGATTTTTATGCTAACTCCTTTAGTTCTGAAATCCGCTTCGTTACACCGGTGAGGGAATCAAGATGCATATGTGCAAACTGCGACCATTTGTTAGTTAGAACTTCCGTAGAATTTGTCAGATCCTGATCAAGATCTTCCAATGTGACAGCAGATTCTTCAACAATATTTTTTCCCTTTGATGCCTTCGATTTATTTCTGGACTGAGGTTTGGTCACTTCCTCTACCTCTGGCGACTTGTGCTTATCTGGCCGATTGGGGTCTGAGACGGTTTTGACCGAATATTCTTCTTCTTCTTCTCCGCTATCTCCATCCTGGTCGCCTTCACTCTACTGCGACTCACTTTTTTCTTCACTATTCTCTGGTGGGTCTTGCTGCTGCATCTGACTAGGGCCTGTGCCCACATTGGTAACTGGAGGGACTAAAGTGTTGGGCTTTGTCCCTACATCCTTCATCCACTCAGTCAGCCACTGCTGAACTACTGCGAGGATGTCTTCCTTGATCACCATGTATGGTAACTTCCAGCATGCATTTTTCTTATCTGCGCAAGCCTGGATGAAGATATTGTGCATGTCAGCCTTGAAGTTGGCCGCTCCATCATATTGAGAGAATATCTCATTACTGAGCCGTGGCGTCTTCATAATCTCATATGAGATACTCAGCATATAAAAGGCAAACACATAGTTCGTCATCTGTTGGGATGCTTTGTCCTGCGACACCCACAGGGATGCGTACCTTGCTACGCCAGGCATGTTCAGAGGCACATCAACAAACTGTGCCTTAGTAGGTTCTTTCCATCCTACGAGTGCAATAAGAACTATCATCCATGAATAGTGAAAGGGTCTACCTTTCTCCTGCACATTGTGGACATCTTCAAGGAATTCCTTTGCAATGTATGCTTCCCAGTTGTAACTAAAACCTTCGGCACAGTTCACAGCAAGACTGATAATCGGGGCAGGCACTTCATTTGGTCCGCACTTCTGCATTAGGTTGCATGCTAAGAGCTCAGCTGTGAATTGAATAATCTGGTGCCCAATTGTCGAATTTTGATACCCTCGCTTTCCTTTCGTCAGGCCAAAGTGGTCCTTCATGCTCTGTGCCAACTTCATATCTTCATGTTTTGAAGGAAATTCGATCCCTGGATCAGGCCCTTCCTTTGGTAAGCCTGTGATCCGATGAATAAGCTCACAATTGATAGGGATTATTTTGTCTCCTATCCATAGGTGCCCATCATGTACCAATACCAAGAGCTTCTTGACCACTATGGTCACCTATGTGCTGCGGCCAAAGTGGGGAACATCGAGTATCTTCAACAAACCGGATTTATCCAAGCCAGCAGTCCACTGTTTCACTTCCCGTAATGTTGCTCCAGTCTCCAGATATTTGACGAAGTGCAAGTATGTTCCTAGTGCAAACTGTGGAAAATTCCCATGATCATTCATATCGTGGTCTGCATACTTAAGTCGGTCTATTTTCCCTGTCATAGTTCCGACCAACTGCACACCCTATGGCAGCGAAGGGGTGCGTAACGTGAACTTAGCATTCCACCGAGGTGGTTGAACTCTTGGTCGAATAGGCTAAAGATATGGTGGACACTACGGTGCAATGTTCTCATCCCCTTCAGGTGGGATCTCTGCTGAGCCAGATGGATTCATCTTGGGATCCTTCGGTGTTTACCCTGATTGCTTGTGTCTGTCTTCATTCCACTTGGAGCGTACTTCTAGTTTAAATTTCTTCCTGGTAGATCGTGTCTGCATTGGTTGAGACGGTGCTGGAGGAGTCTCTTTGCGGGGTGCAGGCACAGGTGGGTGGCTGAAAAGGTCCTATAGACCCCCCTGTTCAAATTCTCTCACTACATCCTGAAGCTCGCGATCAGCTATCATGGGCTCAATTGTAAAACTCAACAAACTGCATAATGCAAACTTTGCGAGTGTGGGTGTCTTCTTATATAATCCATCAACGAAATCTGTCATAACTATGCATTGAAGACACCAAATATGACAGAGATCTTGTCCAAACAGCGGTAGATTTTCCAGGATCTCATTATTGTAGGCAGTTAATGCAGTTAACGTACCGACGCCGCCATATTTGATTTCTTGCAACGATCGATTTTTAAGCTTCGACACATCTTTCCTTCTTCGGCATAAGCAGTAATTTTGGCTGCACCATAATAAGGACATACGACACTTCCTGATACCATCTTCGACATGGCATCGAGCTTCAACCCACAACAGAATGTCTTCCACTACCTCAATAATTCCTTTTATTTCTGAGAACTTCGTTAGAAATAGGTCCTGGTACTCATGGAGAAGTTGGGTCACTTTGGTCACCATTTCTTCATCCCAATAATCTCCAATGGTAGCATATTTGGGCTGTTCTTCTGATCTGATATTTACTGTCCGCGTCTTCAAGGGCTGAGTCACTTCAGGTTCTTCAACTGCTGGTCCATGTACTTCGCAGTGTCCTTCTGACTCAAGAATGTTAATGTTGTGCGGATCATCAACCTCATCAATTGCAAGGTTATAACATTCTACTGCATTAGCTTCTTTTTCCTTCCAATCAGGTTGGTACTTAGCTATTTCTTGATCATCAAACACTTTAGTATGGATCAACCTAACAGTTGCATATAAAGCAAGACAAACCTCATTAATAGAAAATGTAAGCACAAAACTATCAACAAGACTATCCCAACTTACAGTACCATGGCGAAGCTCGACCTCCGCATACCAATTCTTTGCTATAGGTTCCAGAGTGTGAATAAACCTATGTACCCACTCTTCATGAGGTACACGCTTCCACGCTTCGTAGAACTGCTCCAAATGTTCCTGAGGGCTAGTGTTTCCATTAAACCTGCTTTGCACCTCCTGAGGTTGATCCCTGAATCTCAGGCGAAGGGACTTTTGACAAGCTTCCCAACTATGAATGTACTTTTTATGACCATTCCACTATCTAGCTGCTATGGCTTTAAATGCTGAATCGAGAGTCTCCATTTTCTGTGAATCTGGTACCTGTTCTGAGAAGTGGATAATAAATTCTCCTGGGTCTGTCAAGCCATCAAAGGTAGGCAAGACTCTTGTCTGTGAACCAAGCCATATGAGAGACTTGGTAATTCTTGCACATCGATGTCCATGTAGTTCATATAGTTGATTCTGCCAATTTTCTAGACCGTCATCTGAATCAGTCATGCAAGAGCTGTCACACTACCAATCCATTATACCTTCGGTAGTAGGATCAACATAATCTTCTTCCTTAGCTGTGATGTTGTAGATATGATCCAAAACATCCTGATCTTCATCTCTGAGTGGTTCTATGTACCTTTCTCCTTGAGAAGGGTCCAATGGTACTATGACTCTCAAACCTTTCCCTTCAAAAGTCGTCTGTCTCTTCTTAAGGTTAATGATTGCAGCATTGTCTATTGCCCACTCAATTCCTAGAAAATATAGGTAGGGGTTACTATCATCAATTATCTCAATGAATTCAGAGTCTACTGAGGTACTGACTCCATCAATATATACTGGTACACTAGAGAATCTTCCTAAGGGCACAATCTTCTGTTGATTGGCTAATCTCAACTGTATGGGGGACCAGTCCAGAGTAGGTTTTCCCATTTGTTCCCATGTCTGCTTAGTTAAGACATTTACTTCCGATCCCAGATCTAAGATGACATCAGTCATGTCATACTCTCCTATTTGAGCATGCAATCTCATTTCTCTTCCAGTTCTTCTAACTCTATTAACAGTTCTTTCCTTACCAGAGCTTCGCTGAGGTTTGCAAGAAGCAATAACTTTCTGCAACTCATTTAAAGCATTCTGATTTCTTAAGAGCTTCATGCAACTCTGTAAAAAGGATGACAGTGTACTTACTTTATTTGTCGAAGCTTCTTGGGACTGTGACTACGGTTGAGGATGCTGTTGTGCAGGTGCTACTGATGTTCCCGGATCAGCAAAATATTTTTTGGCTTCCATGAATGTTTCTTTTTCTCTTTCCACATCAAATGCTGGAATCTTCTCTGAGATCTTGCGGACCCAAGCCTCGACAGGTTGTTTTTCCTTAGCCTGTACTTGCATCGTAGCTCCACTCCTGGTAACAACGTTAATGGCTAGGACCGGTCTTTGCTCCACAGAAATCATCTGAATATTCTGAGTGGGAGCGCTATTCCTTTCTTATATTTTAGCTATCAACTGGGGGCATTGCTCAATGACATGATCTACTGCTCTGCAATATCGACATGTCGTAGTTGGGTTCCGACACTCTCTAGCTACATGTCCTACCTGATTACAGTTATAGCACACAACCTTCCCTCGACCTCTTCCGGCCATACCACCACGACCACGACCTCCAAAATTACCTCAGCCTCCACGGTAACCATATCTATCATTGCCTTGTGCATCATTTTGTACCCTATAAGCATCATAGGTACGCTCTCTCATGAGGTCAAAGCTGAGACACTCCTCTTCGTTGTGTCCTACTGACTTACAGAACTTGCAATAAGAATTCTTAGGTACCTGGACATATCACTGCAGCAGATAGCAGTCCTCAAGTCGATGCTGACCAGTTGTTCTGCAGATCTCACAATATAAAACATTAGGGTTAAATGGTTTTGGCGCACCAGTATTCAGGTAATTTCTTAATGCAGGACACTATTCCTTGTCATGACCTTCTATCCTACAGTGTGTACACCAAACCTCTTCATGAATGGACTTCCCCTTCTTCATGTCGCGAAGCTCCAAACCCATTTTTGCCAACTGCGCTTGTATTTGGGCTATGCCATAATTATCTTCGATAGGAGTTGTTTCCAGTTTCATGGAAATCTCCAAAGCCTCTTGCTGATCAGCAACCTTCTGTTGCATGAGTGGAGTTCTGATATGTGGTAATAACACTGCAATGAACCATTCTTTGTGCTGTGCAATTTCAATAGTGAAACTAACTTGATCTAGCAGAACTTTGAACCTCTGATCAAAGTCCCAAACTGATTCTCCTCGCCTCTGCTAAATTTATTTTAACTCTGTGATAAACTGTGACTCTGATTTGGGCTTCTTGAACTCTTTAATCATTGCTATCTTAATATCATCTAGGACATGGTTCTGAGTGCTGGAAAACTTCATGAACCAGGTCAAAGCTCGGTCTCTGAAAGAAGTAACTAGTTGCGCTTTTCTTACATCTGGATCGGTAATGTTCTTAGCGGTCCACATGGCTTCACATAAAAACCAAAACTATTATGGATCCTTTGATCCAGTTCATTTGAACAATGGGAGCTTTATGTCATCATTCATATGGGCAATCGTAGATCTAGGGGGGTAGGGAGGGGGACTGGTAGTAGGCACAGGGGTACTTACTGGGGTAGACTGACCTACGACAGGAATACTCGGGCTAGGGTTACTCTCAGACTGCGACGGGTTCTCAAGGACAACAGATCTTCGCTGCGGGGTTACCGGAGGGTTTCTAACATAAGGGGTTTCTTTAGACTCCAAGTCTGCGGGACTTACGGGGGTATAGTCAGTATTCTAACCTAGGGTATAGGAGCCAAAATTTCGCTTGTATCTTTTACCGCTTCGCAGGAAACCACTTTGCTCGTCGAAGTTACTTTCACTTCCAAACATAAGTTAGTACTACTAAATCTAACAGTCTGATTCAATGACCAATATACCTTTTTCAGCCAATAGCATCTTAATTTTCAAATTAAATGAATTCAAGTACTTACCCCTTGGTCCTTTGAAAAACTGTCGTCCATCTTCGCTAAAAGAGGTACTTGTGTCGATGGCAAACTCCGTCACAAATGCTTCAAAGGTTCACGTCGTCCAGAAATCAACAGCTCAAGAGATCGCGTTGTTGACTCTTTTCAATATATTAATTCTTGTGGGCGTCCAATCAGGAAACTGACCTTCTTGGAAGTTTGTCTTCCTCTCTATCAACCTGGATAGCCACTAGTGCAACTCTATGTGGATACTACCAAAGAAAATTTCATAAACATCAGAAAAACGTACCTTTGTAAAAATTCGTCTGAGCTATGACGAGGATTCTTGTTTTCTTGCTCAGCAAATTTCAGATAAGTCTCTTCGATCCAATCATCGAGTTCTTTTATGGAGGGCCTCCAAAACATAGCCCTCCAGGTATGACATGAATCTCTCTTGAGCAGATACTGAGTTCAACTGGAAACGGAACCAATTTGTTGGGCTATGGGCAGACCCGGGTTCTATACTTTTGTCTTCGCACCAACAAAAGACCCACAGTGTTGGCCCTTTCGGCAACAACCTGCGAACAGGTTGCAGTCTCACCCGAAACAGCTATGGGGTGCCACAAAATCAGGTTTCTACAAGCAGAAGAGGGATATTACTGTACCTTTAGCCTTTAACAACTAATAATCATACAATATAGAGCTTCGACATTCACTTATATATCTTCGTGGTTAGATAAACAAACAGTGTCTTGTGTAACCCTTAACTGGGAATTCACAGCGAAGTTTAGTATTTAACAGTGATCTTACTTATCAGTTATTTACTTATCAATGCATAAAAGAACATAACAGAAACAACACAAAAGAACCACAACACAATATATAACATGGTTCACCCCTAGTGAAGGGGCTACATCCACATAACTGTGTTTTATTCAACTCTTTATAAAAACCACAGTTCTGATTTGCGCACTCAGCTACAGATCCCTTCAATTCCTCAAAGCTGCGCACTTAGCTGTAGACCTTCTTAATCACCCAAAAACCCTTTGCGTACATAGCTGCAGAGGTCATCCATGCACATAGCTGGGACTTGACCTTTCTTACAAAACCAGGCCTTATCTTCACATCAAATCATTTTACATCAAAATCCTAACCTGACTCTTTTACAAAAGTGCCTATTTATACAAGTGCACTTATTACAAAACCATGGGCTTAAACCATGGGTACCCCAAAACCCTAAACCATGGACTTAAGCCATGGGTTAATTACAAAAAGAGGGATTTGACTCAACCCCGACACCCCTAAGACTATTTTGAGTCGCAACTCCGCTTACAAGCTTCCACAAAAAATGCGGAGTTACCAAAATTAAGGACCGTTAAGGTGAACGCCCCAACAATTCATATGCGCCCTTATTTAATACCTTTGACACGACATAAGGCCCCAACTACATCGACTTGAACTTTCCTTCCCCCAGGGGTTCTTTGTCTTGGTGCCACAACAAAAAAAGTCCCCCCTCAGAGAAAATTCGAGGCTTAACCAACTTATCATATTGGCTTTTGACCTTATTTTTGTGAGCTTGATTTGCTGTCAGCGCATCTCTACGCTGCTCATCAAGATGTTCTAAATGTAAAAGACATTATGCAGGCTCTGTCGTATCAGGTAACACATGAATAGTTATTTTCAAGGACGGGATTTCACATTCAACCGTGGTAATGACTTTCGCTCCATGAATGAGTTGGAAGGGGCAGAAACCCATAGCAGATTTTACATTAGTTCGATACGCCCAAAGTGCAGGGTATAGCATGATATGCCATTTAGAATGGGCTACATGAATAGTACGTTTGAGGATAGTCTTCAAAGTTTTATTAACAGCCTCAACCTGACCATTTGCTTGAGGATAGTACGAAGATGAATGTTCTTGTCTGAATCTAAGCATAGTGTTCAATTCTGTCATCATGCTATTTTGAAAATGACTACCATGGTCAGTGACAATCACCTTGGGTATACGAAACCGTGCTATAATTTGATTGAACATGAAAAAAGCTATGGTTTCCCTGTCGGCTTTAAAATTTGGCATTGCCTCTGCCTATTTCGTAAAATAGTCCACAGTGACAATGATATATTTGTTCCCCCTAGTCAAGGCTGGGCTACACATCACGTAATCAATCCCCCACTTCATGAAGGGGCCCACTAAGAAAATAGGAAATAATGGAATAGGATGTGACCGCATCTTCCTGGTGTAAAGCTGACAAGGATGATAGTGCTTCACGGCTTCCACACAATCCTTGAAGATTATGGGCCAAAAATAACTGGCACGTAGTATCTTCTGGGCCGTTGCTAACCTAGATAAATGACCCCCACACGCTCCACTATGGGCATCATTCAGGACAATCTTCACTTCCTCGTGGGTAAGACATTGATGCAAAACAAAATATACCCCTCGACGATATAGAGTATCTCCTATGATGTGGTAGTTCTTAGCATGAAGGTGTAGTTTACATTGTTCATCCCACAAAGAAGCTGCAGGATACTTCAAAGTCTGGAGATATATAAGTACATCTCTGTATTAGGGGTCCGAGGTGGATATCAAGAAGATATGATCATCTGGGAATGAGTCTTCTTCAATGATTACATATTCTTCGATTGGAAATTTTGCTATAAGCTCAGCAAAAAAAGGATTTTTTAGATTTAGCGAACTTGAAATCCAAGTCAAACTCTTGGAGAATGACTATCCATTTGTTGAATTTTCCCCCAACAATCCATCGGGACAAAACATATTGAAAAGGATTAACATCCACCACTACCATTGTAATCCTCAGTAAAATGTAGTGATGTAACCTCTGAACAGCATAGACAGCTGCTAAGGCCAATTTCTTGACATGGGAGTACTTGATTTCAGGTCCAACTAAAACATGGCTAAGATAGTAAATGACATGCTCCTAGAGCTTATCATCCTCCTAAACCAGGAATACCCTAATGGTCAACTCGGATGCGGCCAAATACAATATAAAATCCCTAGATTAATCTGGCGGATGCAGTAAAGGTGCTGACAACAAAGCTTTTTTCAATGCATCGAAAGTGAGCTGTGAAGTTTCATCCCATACAAATGGGGTGTCCTATTTTAGTAGGTGCATGAAACCCTTGCTAATCTTGGCATAGTTTACAAGGAAACATCGAATAAAATTGGACTTTCCATGCAGGCTCTGAAGTTTCCTGATAGAACGACGAGGAGGCCGATTTACAATGGCCTCTACTTTTAAGAGATCCACCTAAATGCCTCTATTAGAAACAATGAATCTGAGCAGTCTCCCTGAATTGACACAGAACATGCACTTGTAAGGATTCAAGAAGATCTTATAGTATCTACATCACTCAAATATTAACATTAGGTGATCTTGATGGTCAATCCTCTTACGAGAATGTGTAGGAAGATCATCAAGGTAAGGTTCGACAATGGCTTTGATATCATGGAAGGAAAAGTTCATTTCCCATTGAAAGGTTTCCCCAACATTTTTCAATCCGAAGGGAATTTTTTTGTATGCAAAGGTACCCCAAGGACAAATGAAAGCATTTTTATGTTGGTCTTTCGGTTTTATTTGAATTTGATTGTATCTAGAGAAACCATCCATAAACAAGAAAACTTCACTTCCCGCGCAAGCATCTATAATTTGATCTATAAATGGCATGGGATAGTTTTCCCTAGGATAGGATTTATTCATATCTTGAAAGTCGGTACAGACGTGTATGGTTCCTTGCTTCTTATCAACATGAATTGGGTTGGATACCCATTTCGTCAGAGCTATGTGATAAATAAAACAAGCTTTCAATAGTTTTTCAACTTCACCCTGCACAACTGCTACTTTACATGGGTTAACAGGTCTTAACTTTTGCTGAACAGATTTAGCGTCAGGGTATGTTTGGATCTCATGCTCAACTATCGATGGATCAATGCCTGGCATCTCCTCATATGACTTGGCAAAAACATCACAGAATTACTTGAACAAGGACGTATAGATTGAATTCTCCTGAGGAGAGTAGTTTGCATCGATATGTATATTTTCCACAATGTCAAGATTTACAGAGATGTTGATAGGGATAGTAGCAGAAATATTTTCCATATTCCCCTCAACAAACATTCCTTCCCTTGGTAAGGTATTGATGGGTATATCAACATCGTCTGCCAGTCTCATATGAAACTCTTGATTCTCTATCCTACTTAGCTCTAGAAAAAAATAGGAATAGTGATGAATATCTTCACATATTTTATCACGTCCGCACATGGCTTCCAAAATGGCTTCATTAGAAGTTAAAACCATATCTAAACAATCTGTAGAATGCAACGAGTTTTCTGCCCAAGCAGGAAAATAGATTTCTTTCAAATCCTCTGAGACTATGAGAGGGTATGTAATGGGATCAATAGTGGTTTGAGTGATAGCTTGGTAATCCACTTCTACTACCGATAAGGGAACTTCCAGTTCATGGGGGGAATGGAGAACCCAAGGATCAGTCCTATCAACAACCGTGGCTATGGACTTCCCTACACTAGTAGAACATATATATAGTTAATCGGGGCTAGAAGATGAAATGTGCCCATCAACGATGCATACATTCTAGCCCCTGAGCTCTCAGTACCAGGTTTCTCCTGATTAGCCAATGGCACAGTGGATTCATTAGACTCCATGTGGCATTTTCGAGTAAAATTGAGTTGGTCAACAGTAACCAACTTCCCTTCATGTGGAAACACGACCACCCAAAAGATGGCTGATGCAATGGCATACATGGCATAAGTCCAGTTCTTCCCAAAAGCAAATTATAGTCCAAAGGTGTATCAATCACTTCCACCTCAACAGACACCGCTTTCCCTTCCAGCTTAATTTCAAAATCTGGTAGGATACCATGCAGATGGAATGAACTTCCATCGAAAGCAGTAAGCAGAGTGTTTGATGGAACCAGCTCTAGGGATCCAAGAGCTTTCCAACATGACAAGAACATAACACATGTAGAAGCACCCTCATCAACAACTACCCTTCCAATGGTCTTTCCACCATGGATGACATCTATTGATAAGGTTACATGGTAAGGTAGGCGAATTTTAACATCAGACAAGTGAAATTTCACCATCAGACTCGAAGAGTCCATGCTACCTAAGGCTACAAAGAGTGCATCCTACGAGGTGAGACAACTCTGTAACACCTCTAAAGCTGACATTGCACAAGGGGTTTGGGCCAAGTGTTCAACCATAGAGTAGTTTGAAGCAGCTCTAGCATTAGGGTTATGCAAGGTCTTCTTAAAGACACCTTTTGGTATCTTAGGCATAGTTTAAACAGGCTTCTTGATTGTGAGAGGGTTAGAAGTTTCACTTATAGACTAAACAGTTTGAGAAGTCTCATTTTCATAGTTTTTATTCCTAGTCTATAGAGATTGAAGCATGTTGATATAATTGGGGTCATGGGAATTTGGAGTTCCCCCTGCTACATTAGAAGCTGAAGCAGAATTTTGCCCTTGGGAAAGTGGATCCTTGAGGACAACCGGTTGTTGAGATTTTAGCAGCTTATGGGCTTGTTCCATAAGGGGACAAAGATGGGTGAGGTGATCCTAATGGCATAACTTACACAGGAATTTCACCTTTTTCTTTTCTTTATTTCCCCCATCAGCACTATTTGTGGGTTTTTGCTTGTTTTGATTTCCCTCCCCTTTCTTTTCTCTCTTCTTCTTCCCACTAGGCTGCTGATTTCCCTTCTGAGAGGTCTGTGCAAAAAAATTTGCATTTTGGGGTGAGGGGGCAGCCTTTGCTACCTCCACCGTAGAATGTTTGATGGATAGCTGATGGAGCTGTATGGCCAAAGATTCTATAGTGGGAGAGTTTATGGACCTGACCACACCATTGGTATGGGGTCCAAGCTTAGGTTTCTCTGCATCATCGGTAGGCCTCAGTTCCTTAGGAATAATCTCATACAAGATCCCAGATTGAGAATAAATCAAATCCAATTACTGGGCTCTCAGGATAACTTCTTCCTCATTCATTACTCTTGATGTAGATACATCCTTAGATATGTAAGGCAATAATGATTTAAGGAAGCATTCTAGTAAGAACTCAAGAGGAATAGTGGCTTTAATAAGGCTCTTTCACCTCCTCCACTATTGGATGTGATTTGAGATGTGGGTAGCCTTGTTTTTCCTGAAGGTAGATTACAAGCCTGTTCTAAAATCATATTGAAACAGAAGCTGAAATTGGCTAAGGAATGCATTAGCCAAGTCCCAAAAACTACTGAACAAAGTAGAAGGCAACTCAATGTACTGTTTTGCTGCAGTACTCATTAAGGCTCTTTGGAACATCCTAAACCTAACTGAATCTTCATTCAGTGAATTAGAAAAACACCATAAATTAAAAGTGGTGGCATGAGCCCCAGGATCTTCACCAACTTTGCCTTCAAATTTTGGGATGTCCGATGGCAATTTGGTGGGGACAGGTGGCCACGAGGGGTCATGCCTCGCCGGATCGTTCATTAATTTAGACAAATCTGGCAAGTTTAATCTTGCCAGGAATGAAAGCTTAGGTCGAACCGGAGCACTAAAAGTGCTAGAATGGGGATTAGAGGTACTTTCCCCCAAATTCCCATAAGTGAAGGTTGGGTTTCCCCCTGCCATCGGTTATAAATTGGATGGGTTACTTTGGAATGGATTCCAGCCGTAAGCCATAGGATTATGGGTGGGAGCTTTAGTATAAGAGGTCCTAGCCTCCACAGTCAAAACTGGGGTTTGAAAAACAGGAACAGGTATCCCTCTACTAAACAATGAAAAGGGAGACCTCGTGAATGGGATTGAGATCGGAGTTTGAAACCTTGCCTGTAAGGGTTAGTGTTTCCAAACTACACTCCTACCATAAGAAGGTGATGGGCCTACGTACGGAGTGGATGGCAGAATATTCCCCCCATTCCAAGGAAATCCTTGGACAAAAGTCGAGGATCCTACCGCACCACTCTGGTCAGTGTGTGTGAAGGAGGAACGAACAGTAGGTATACTAGGAATCCCAATAACCATGCCACCAGAAGCACCTACCAAGCTTGTGGGAACCGGTGGTTGAACTACCTGGCCCGATGGACTTAAGGGCATAGTAGGTATGCTAGATATAGGGGCACTTAATGGGGGAGGTAGTACCCCTTTAGCCAAAATGACTCAGGTGAAAACAAAAGAACTTTCTCTTGTAGGAGACATTATCCTGCCCACAGGGACACCAAACACGGGTGGATCGAAAGGATGAACATGAATGATCATAGGATCATTTATGTTAGTCAAGCATGTTTTAAAATTCCTTGCAAACTTGTCAACCTACAAGTCTTCTATCTCAACTGTGTTAAAATCAAAATGGTTTTCCCTAAGTTCTGGTTCACCCAGAACTTCACTTACTCCTATCGGTTCAAATGAACCATCTGTTTCCAATCTCCAACTTTGAGGTGGAGGTGGAGGTTCTAATGTGATGAGAGGAGGAAGGTTTTTCAACCTCCGTGACCTTCTTATAGGTTGGTCCTCCACGATTGTAAATTTGACAATTCAAACCCTAAGGTCAGCTAAACATAGACAAACTACAGAGCAATCACTACAAAAAAAATATTAAAGTCTCGACAGTCAGGAAGGTTAAAATATATTCTTTCCCGAAGAAATATTAAGAACTGTTACTTGGCGTCCTTGAAGAGGTTCTTAGGCACAAGCAAAGGAATCACCCACCACCCTCCTACACTTTCAACAAGGGTTACCTTCCAAGCTTGTCCAAGGTGAACCAGAAATAGCCTTCCAATTTACCTAGGTATGAACCCTAGTTGTCAAGAGACTAGAGGCTACCTTAACTATACCAACAGTCTACGGGGACAGTTGCAAGCTTGAATCGTACACATGGGCATGGTAGCTGAGCCCAAAACTCTATCTAGGAAAGAATCCGCATATGTGTAAAAGTCCTGATTTACATTTCAACAAGGAATTAGAGGGTTATCTACTCATTCCAATGCCTCCACACGGCCTCTTGCTTGACTCCCATTTGAGAGGAGATTCTAAGATACTATCGATAAAGAGAAGGGTTTACCTATCAATTGGTCCACTATGTCTGAATTTTAATACTTATGGGAAGTTTACACTTCCTATCCCACAAGTCTATCCTAAGCTAGTACGTGTATGGCCCTAAAAAATAAAAATTACTAATAGATTTTAATTGTTGTGTTCATTTTAAGGGCTATTTTTTACTCAAAAGTCAAGTGGAGTGAAATACTATGATGTTTTTTTATTCGATAAGAAATATAAAAGGAAACAGTGTATACTTCCAAAGTAAAATATCACTAAAAAAAAGGCTTATTTTCTTTTTGTAAATGTAAATTGATGAAAATGCAACGATAAAGAGAACACTAAGACTATATTTTTGTAGTTTTTTGAGATTATATTTTAAAAACTAAAAATAAAACTAGTGTATGCAAATCAAATGCAAGAGCTTCTAAATGTTTTCTCTTCACTTTTTAAAATGATCAAAGACTACTATGCACCTAAATGCACAAAAATTGAGTATGCTTGAATTAAACTAACTGTATAAAGTAAGCAAAGTGAAGTAAACAAATTAATAAGACCAAAGATCAACCATCTAAAGAAGACTTGGAAACTTAGCTTGGGAAGACACAATGAAAGAAAATCATTGAGATCAAACAAAGGCAAGTGGAAAACCAATCGCTATCCGAAAATAGAATGGGATATATAGTGTTTAGAACCCTGATCACTGATTCAGACAACCAATCACTCGAGCCTATAACCCAAATAGGCAAACCCACTTCAAGCTGCTAACAAAAAGACAATCCAAACAATAAGAACTCAAGGGCTTTAAAAGAAAGCATAAGGTGTGGCCAACAATGTCATCAAACGCACAATGCAATTCTTATAAGGAATACCAACCAGCAAACAAACTTTAAAGAGGGACAGGGAGAAGCAAACCCTATCCCAAAAAATTCAATGCTCATGCTTGTACGTGACTATGTATAAGGGCAACCTGCATAATGTACGCAACTTTCCTAGAGAGAAACCCGCGTATGCAAGCTTCTATATGCAACTATATGCAATAGCAACTCATGTACAGGTACAAAATTTTCTAATCAAAAGAAAAAATTTCAAGGTCGTCAAACACCACTCTAAGCATGAACCAAGATAGGACACCACACACAAAATCAAGGCAAAGACTGGGCAACGGTCAATAGAAATAACTCACTATAGTCTGGGCTCCCCAGCAGAGCTTCCAGTTCTGTTTTTCAGGAATAAACACCCTCATAACCTAGGTTCTGGGGTTATCAACGTACTTCTAAAACTTGTAGAAAATCAGCTTTAAAGTAAATAAAATGAATAGGAAGAAATTTTGAACTCACCCGATTAACGACGGTTGATCCAAGCTTTCTCTTCTCCCATTTTGCTTCTCTCCAAAGCTTTCAAGGATGCACCTCCTTCACCTGCAAAGAGAAAATTCTCCAAGTACAATATTATACATGTATATATGACAAGTTAGATGAACAATATATAGAATGCTTAATCAAAAATATTCATCAGACATGATACATGAAAGAGACTCAACACAAAGTTGGAAGAATAATTCTCTTTATTAACAATAGTGAATGAGATAAGTGTACAACCCAACGCATGAGACAAGGAATCCTATGCAACCAAGGGATTCCGAGTTTTGCTGCTCCAAATACTTTTGAATATATACCACCAACATAAATTTGCTCTCCAAGTATCATTGATTAATGCCCTCCCTAAGGCCTCTATTTATACTTTGGGAAATAGGGAGGTTTCGAAGGTTAAGGAGGTTGAGACAGTTGAGATAGTTAATGATTAGGGCTCAACAAATCTCCATTAATTGTGTTTTATTATTTTTAATGTCGAATGGATGCATACGTGACTATTGATATTGGAAACCCGCGTATGATAGGCAAGTTGCTATAAGGGAAACCTGCGTATGACATGCAAGTTGCTATAAGGGAAACCCGCGTACAGATCTATACGTAGGTTGCAATGAGAATAGTCACATAGAGTACATGGTTTGCTAAATAAGATAGTCGTGTATGTACGCGAGTTGCTGTGGAAATAGTCGCGTACGACAATCAACATATAGAAAGGTAAAATGGCAAGCTGGTTGGATAGTGAATGCATCTCATGTCATGCCCATCTATAGTGTTTAGGCAACGTTCAATCCATAAGTGTCCTTTTGTGTACCAAAATATGAAGTGTTAGCACTCGGATGAAGAGATGCCATTTGGATTGATAACAAGTATATGTAATGTCCCATATTGTGACTAGGCATATTTTCAGATAGACACAATGCATTTTATTTTCCTAAATATATGTTAGAATCATTTCAATTGAGTAAACCATATTTATGACATGATAGACATGATCATATGTTGCTACTATGTTTAATATGTTACTATATTGATGTGGATGTTGATGTAATTGTAACTTGAGAATGTATTCACTTGTATTTATTATGTATTGTAACCCGATGTTTATTTCGGGATGTATTTGTAATGTACTTGAGTCATGTCATGCCTTGAGGTTCCTATGAGTATTTTCTATAATGTAAACAAGTCATGTCAAGTCAAGGTGGGTAACCCTCCTATTGTCTAAGGGTTAAAATCCCTACAATTTCGGGGCAGTAGGGTTATTAGACTCACCTAGTGAAGTTGTCCCTAGTTGGGTTTAGTCAAGTCAGAAATTAGTATAAATAAAAAGATAGACTCTCTATTTATCACACACTCATCCACACTCACTTGTAGCACATAGTTGAGGAAGAGAAAGACAATGGGGAAAGGAAGAAAGAGGTTACTGCTGTCGGGAGATCATCTTACTGTTTTGTGTTTCACTTTTGGTGCTGATTCTATCTCTGAAGAAGCTGTGGGGTTTTCTCCATTTATGGTTTCCTTGAGGAAAAACACTATGTTCATTGTCTCTTGTGTTTGATTACTGTGCTTGTTGTTCTCTCAGTTAAATATCCTAATGAAATGTTAGCTTAATATTAAAAATATAACAGTTGATACATTGATTATGATGTTATCATTATGTTGGTGAGGTTACTATGTTATAGTTATCATGAGATTCCTTTATTCATAATGATAGTGTATGTTTAATTGTCATCCTTAATAAAATGTGATATATATTATGTGGTACGTGGATACCAACCCATGATGTGATCAAGTTAATGACTCTATGCGATGAAAGGAAATGATGTTGATAATATGCACCAACTAATGATTGAATGAAGATTTTGTTATGGATGTATGTTTTCAAAGTACTAATCCATAGGAAACATGGGCTATGTAATAACTGGATACTTTATATGAAGTGTGGCATAGTACCTATTTTTGTAGAAGAGCCTTGTTTACAAAACTTGATGATACGATGACACAAACCAATAATCTTGATGGCAGCACGGTATGGTTTTAGATAAGGTATTTGATGTACTGCACTTCCTACCAAGCAGAGCATCTGTCCATTTCTCCATGTTGTTCTGTATGTTAAGCTCATTTTGAGCTCATTTTTAATAAAATAAATATATTTTAATCATATTTACAGGTTTATATTCATGTACTCCTAGTTTTGTAAACAAATTAATGTAGAAATATGAACTTGTAAACAAATAATTGTAGAAATGTGAACTGTACATATGTAATAAACTTCAAGAATTTTCGTAAACTAGTAAGAAATACCCTTGTAGGAAGCATGATTTTAGTATGTAAATAACAAACTTTGATAGTGAAATACCTTGCGCCCATGTTTTTAGTAGATCCATCATGTTGGGAAGAGCATGTTGGAACAAAGGCTTCTTGAGCTTTCATTTATCTTCCCACCCAAGCCTTTGTTTACAAAAGAATGATGGACCACCCTGCCGACCAACTCTCATCATGTGTTGGCCGATGTGTTGGCCCTAGGAAATGCATCAGTTTCCTAGCCCTCAAGCACACAAAACAATAATACCGAGAGCAAGTTCCTTTCCCTTCTATATTTTTTCTTCATTTCCAACCATTTCTCAGTCCTTGATTTCTCCCCCTCTTCAAGTTTTCCATCCTTTTCCGCTCATAAATAGTCTAATTTCCCAAAGAAAACCAACTCTCCTCCCCCCCCCCTTAATCTCTCCATGATATCTCTTCTGAATACCCATTTTCCTCCTTGCTTCTAGCTTACTCCACCGCCTTTTTCCCAAACACTACATTCACCTCCTCCTTAAGTTTGTGATGCCATTAAATTATTATAATCATGAATATACATTTTATCATTCACTTCTCCTTATCTCAAGCATACCAATAGTTAATGTTATTTATGTTGAATTGAATAAGCTGGTGGTTTAGCATTTAATTATTCTTGGAATGTTCACTATGTGTCCCTCACGACATGGTGGTTTAATGGCTATTCCTTTTGAAATCAATTATGTTGAATATAATAGTAATTTAGTAATTATCTCATGTACAGGTGGGTATATTAGTTGTCTTACTTGATCCGGAATCCGATGTTAGTAATCACATTAACAAGTATAATTATAAAAGCAATAATGTCATATCTTGATGGTCATGTTTTAGTATACATGTTTAACCTACATAGAATGATTTGGTTTATTTGATTAATAATTTGTTTTACTCAAGTTATTTCCACTTTGGTTTAATTAAAAAATAGACTAGGGCATTAATAATAATAATAATAATAATAATAATACCATTAATAAAAATTATAAATAAAGACATTTTATAGTATTTGTTTTTTTTAATGACAATTATCATAGGAATCGACATGTTATCTTTGGATTTATAATTAAAGCACCGTTAAGAGTCTAAACAACCCTGACAAATTTTCTAATATATATGAACAATGTTTACGTCCACTCACAACAACTTTCTGATGATAATTATAATTGACGACACTTGATCAATTACTTATTACAATTTTCACCTATCATTAATGAATACGTTAATTGACTTGTTTCACACATATCCAATAACTTAACATTCATTTTTTTCATTAACATATTTACCCAATGACAACTTATACTATTTTTCACTGTGTTAAGTATTTGTATATTCATATGGGTATACATGTGCAAAGTGTGCATGTGTGGCCAGTGATTGCATAGATCATACACGTACTACAAGAAAAAATCATATATTATATACATACATACATACATACATACATACATATATATGTATGTATATATGTATGTATGTATGTATGTATATGTATATATATGTGTGTGTGTGTGTGTGTGTGTGTGTGTGAAAAAATAATAATGATCCACATTGATATAGGATTCATGGATACAAGACATATAAATTGCTAATACCTAACAAGGTTAACATACAAACACGTAATCTTTTCAACATCATCAATCATTAATTATTAACCAATTAAGTTATAACATCATTATATTTTTAGCTTCATTACTCAATCAATTATTTTCATGGAAGAGACACCTACTACTGCTAATCTTGGTATCGTAGATCCCCTTGACCCCACACAGTACTAGCTATCACATCCTCCCACCCTAACCTACATCCGCACCATCCCTATCCTTCCTCTGCTAGTATAGAAGTCGATGTTGGTTTCACTGACCTGACCACATAACAACCTGAGAGCGACAGTGTTGGATGAATAACGGACCTAGCCTCTCCTAGCAAGCATCTGACCATCATCATCATAACAAATTGGGGACCGTGTCTCAGTATGACCCTCCTACAACCTTAGGTGTTATAAAAACATAGGGTGGAACACATCCATCCCTCTCAACATGTTGGATCTATACCCTATCAAAAAGCATACTATGGTGCTATCGAGGTTATTGGTCTGTGTCATCATATCATCAACTTTTGTAAACAAGGCTCTTCTGCAAAAATAGGTACTATACCAGACTTCATATAAAGTATTGAGTTATCACATAGCCCATGTGTCCCGCAGATTAGTACTTTGAAAACATACATTCATAACAATATCTCCATTTCATCATTAGTTGGTGCATATTACCAACATCATTTCCTTTCATTACATAGAGTCATTAAATTGATCACATCATGGGTTGGTATCATGTACCGCATCATATATATCGCATTTTATCAAGGATGACAAATAAACATACACTATCGTTATGAATAAAAGAATCTCATGATAACTATAGCATAGTAACATCACAAACATAATCATAACATCATAATGAATGTATCAACATCAATATAGTAACATATTAAACATAGTAGCAACATCAGATCATGTCTATGATGTCATAAATATGGTTTACTCAGTCGAAATGAGTCCAACATATACTGAGAAAAATAAAATGTAGCATGTCTATCTGAAAATATGTCTAGTCACAATATGGATCATTACAAAATACTTTTGACCCTATAGTTTTCCGAAGCACATATTACAAGGTAGTTAAGGTATAAACCTTAGCATATTAAATACATACCTCAAAGTTTATAAACATGCAAATAATTAACCTCTTAAGAAACTTATGAACATAGGATATAGGTGTAGTTAGGACTAAGACCTTAGACCTCCTTTCATCGTCTATGAACATGATAATTTAGTATAGATGCAGTGGTGTTGGATGTTTCTATTCTCCATGATCATAGACAAAGTTCACCACCAGGATAACCTGCACAAGGTTAGGATCTTGGATTAGTTCGCAATGAACTAAGTAATCCACTTAAGGTAGTGGTAGTCATTACCTTTCCGAGTGTACCCTCAAGAGGTAAACCCTGTTGATGTATTTGTAACTTCAAAATGTATTCATCTATGTATCTTATGTATTGTAACCCGATGTTTATTCCTGGATGTATCTATTATGTAATTGAGTCATGTTGTCATGGCCCGATGTTCTGATTGGGAGAATCAATAATGTAAACAAGTCATGTCAATTCATAGAGGGTAACCCTCCGATTGTGTAAGGGTTAAAGTCCCCGCAGTTCCGGGGCACTAGGGTTATTAGACTCACCAAGTAGAGGTTAGCCCTAGTAGGGTTTTAGTCATGTCGAGATTAGTATAAATAGAGAGTTGGGGTCTCTATTTAGCACACATCACTCACACACTCAAGTGTAGTGCATAGTTGAGGAAGGACAAGACACTCGGGCTAGACAAGAAGAAGATTACTACTGTGGGGAGTGCATCTTACTATTTTGGGGTTTTACATCTTGTGTTGATTCTATCTCTGAGGAAGTTGCGGGGTTTTCTCCATTTATGGTTTTCCTGGTCAAAAACACTGTGTTCATTGTCTCTTGTGTTTAATTTTTGTACTTGTTATTCTCTCAGTAAAGATCCTAACATAATGCTAGCTTAATGTTGAAAAACTAACATGGTATCAGAGCTAACTTGAGAACAAGACACTATGCAGCTGTGGGAACTAGGGATTCCTAGTTTGTGGATCTTCATCCACATATTTTCAGAAAAATAAAGGTGGAACAACTCTCCTCCTTAGGGCACATGTTTTTGTCGAAGCATAATCCAATTCTGAGGTTTTTCAGTTTTGGAGCTGTCATTGCTGTTGGAAATTAGGGATTTTTACAGAAGAGGAATTTTTAAGTGATCCCAGGCCTATATTGATCTCCTCCCCAAAATAGAATTTAGGGACAAATTTCAAGGCATTTGGGTAGACAGAACTCCAGAAAAGCAAAACCCTAATTTGCTCCTAAACCAGCTCTGCAAGATTTCAGCTCAAGTTTCAGATCCGACATCTTGAACCTGGTGAGATCTAAAATATTTTGTATTTCCATTTCAGGTTCTCATATAATATGTTTCATCATACCAAGCTTGATGAAAAGCTTGAGGGAGTTGAAAACTTTCGAGCCTGGAAGTATAGGATCTCCTTGGTCTTGGAAGAAAATGAATTAGACTCCTACATTCATGAGGAGGTTCCAGTTCCAGAGGGAGATGAGGAAAAGTCCTTACATAAGAAGAAGATGGTTATGGCAAAGAGGATCATTGCTGATTCTATCAAGGATCACCTTATCCCACGGGTTTCCTCTCTCAAGACACCTAAAGCTATGTTTGATGCCCTAACCAAATTGTTTGAAGGAAAGAACATCAATTGGAAGATGACCCTGAGAAACCAACTGAAGAATGTGAAGATTCAGAATGCAGAAACCATCCAGTCTTACTTCACAAGAGTTTCTCAAATCAAAGAGCAACTAAAAGCTGTTGATGAAGAAGTGGAAAATGCAAGGATTGTAATGACTACATTGAATGGCCTTCCTAGGTCATGGGATTCTTTCATCCAAGGAATCTATGCTAGGAATAATTTAGTCAAGTTTAGCAGACTATGGGAAGAGTGCTCTCAAGAAAAATATCGGATAGCAGCTCAAGAAGAGAAGATGGGAAGTGAAGACCAAGTTCTTATAGTACACTCCAATTCTCACTCCAAGCAAGCAAAAGAATACCTCATGGATCTAGAGGTAAGCACTCTCACAAAGATAATACTAGAAGAGATGTATCTAGGATCATATGCTATACTTGTGATGAAGCAGGACACTATGCAAGGAATTGTCCTAACAAACAGAAGATAGTAAAGAAGAGCAACAAAAGAAGACATCATGCTCATGCTGCAGAGGATGATGAACCATCCAGAAAGAGATCTAGATATGAAAGTGAATATTCTTCAAGCGAGGATGAATATGTTATGATATCAGCTCTCATAGGTAACATTACTCATGGTAGTGATGATTGGCTTATAGACAGTGGGGCTTCCAAACATATGACTGGATTCAAGGAATCCTTTGTAAGACTGTCAGAACATGAATCATCTCACAAGGTAAAGTTAGGAGATGACTACCAATATCCAATAAAAGGTAGTGGGGAATCTTCATATAAGTTAGACTCTAGAAAATCTCTAACAATGAAAGAAGTATTGTTTCTGCCAGGACTCAAGAAGAACCTTCTCTCCATATCAGAATTAGATGCAAAAGGAATGCGGGTTGCATTCATAGATGGTCAAGTCATCATGTGGCCAAAAGGAAAGACTATCGATGATGTGATAGTAATTGGAGAATAAGAAAGAGGATTATAAAAATTGAAGGGCCATCCAGGACAAGCTTTGTTCCATGACACAGTAGAGCCAAGTGAACTTTGGCATAGAAGGCTTGCACATGTGCATTACAGAGCACTACCTATTGCAAGAAAAGCTGTCGAAGGTCTTCCATAAATTCAAGCAAAACATGATGGGGTCTACAGAGGATGTGCGAGAGGAAAGAATACAAAGAATACATTTCCAAGTAGTGAAAGCAAAGCGAAAGGAATCTTGGAAATCATCCACTCCGATGTATGTGGTCCTATGTCATCAAACTCTCTAAGAAGGTATGCATATTATGTTTCTTTTATTGATGATTTTTATAGGAATACATGGGTTTACTTCATGAAGAACAAAGATGAAGTATTCAACAAGTTTAAATAATTCAAATCCTTGATTGAAAACCATACTGAAAATAAGATCAAGACCATTCGATCAGATAATGGTGTAGAATTCACTTAAATGGATTCAAAGAGCTATGAAAATAATCAGGCATTAAGAGGGAGTTTTCCACTCCTTATAATCCACAACAGAATGGGGTGGCAGTACGAAAGAACAGAACCATCATGGAAGCTACAAAAGCCATGCTTCATGATCAATACCTTCCTATGCATCCTTTGGTGGAAGCTTCCAGAACAGAGGTATATGTATAGAACCATACTCCACATAGAGTACTCGAGAACAAGACTCCTGAAGAAGTCTTCTCTAGAAAGAAACTAGAAGTCAGCCATCTCAAAATATTCGGTTGTCCTGTGTACATCCACATTCCAAAAGATAAGAGGACTAAATTAGATCCTTCATGAAAGAAAGGTATATCTGTGGGATACTCTGAAAGCTCGAAGGCTTACAGAATATATTTCCCAGGATATAAGAAGATTGACATTAGTAGGAATGTGACATTTAATGAAGACACAGCTTACAACAAATCCAGAAAGAGACTTGTTTAAGAACCTAAAGAAGCAGAGGCACCGAGAATCCATGATACAACTATGAATGAAGAAACTCGAGAAGAACAACAAGAATTTGAAGAACCACAAAGACCTATAGATACACCTTTGGAGAAGAATCCTCATAAGAGGAAACCTACTTGGGTACGAGAACTTATCCAAGGTGCGGAAATATATGGGGCTCCATAAGAGAATCACAGAGAAAGAAAGTGGACCAGATCCTATTCTGGGTAGTAGCTTTACTATGTGATTTCATTGATTAAGTGTTGGAATATATTAAACCCACTCACAACTTAGGATAAAATAATTAATCATTATTTGATTAATGATTCACCCACTAGCTTAATTAGTTGGCATCCACTTGCACCTTAAAGTCATTACATGCCATCTATATCCTAGGAATGATTTATTTCTGATTCTGGGTTGATCCAGAATTAGTATAGAGGACTTTACAGCAGATTCTGCTTTTTCTGCTTTTTCCTGCTTTTCTATGGATAAGATAAAAGCTAGTCAACTAGGAAACTGGGAGCTTTTGTTTCCAACCCATCCTCCATTAGTTTTTCTCCATTTTCTAGGATTAGCATGTTATTTCCATCTCCTTGACAACTCACTCATGCTTTTTCCAACTCATGAGGTCCTTGATAGATTTAGCAAGTGCTTTATCCACCTACGGGGGTTTGCTATATTTTGGTAAGTCAGCCTTTTTGAGATTTATGATTTTTTTCCATACAATTTGAATTTCCTATGAGGGATGTACTATTTATGTACACTATTATTCATAATTATTCAATGGAAGGATACACACCAATATTCATCTCTTCATTCATGTGATTCAGTCTCTTTTCTTCTCTCTATTTTTCCTGTGTATGATTGTGAGAATTCTTAGTAGCAAGATCTATTTCCTGTGCTTCCTTTTAGTATCATTTTCACATAGAATTGATCTATTATTTCTACATGGTATCATAGCTACAAGGTTGATCAAGTTCTATAGAGTTGAGGAGCACTTCCAGTCTCCTATCCCTCTCTGAAGAAGAGCTTGTCTAGCTTACAAGATTTTCTCCTAGTTTGTTTTGCAGGTTGCAGAGAGTATCTTTTAGAGCATATCAGCAACTTCAATATGGATTCAAAATTTCCTCTACTATCTCCTTTCAACTATGCTGATTGGAAGCCAAAGATGAGTGCATACTTGAAGAGGCAATGTCTCTTTGATGTCTCCATTGGTGCATTGAGTGAACCTGAGTCTTATGAAGAGAAGATTGATTGGATAAATAATTGTCATAGATCTTATGGAATTATGTGTTTGGGAATGTCTCCAAATATATATAATCTCATAGATTCTATTGAATTTCCATTTGAGCTTTGGAAAATTTTGGACAAATCTTTTGGTTTGCAGGAAATTAAAGATGAAGCATGGAGCGAACCTAGCATCTCCTCTTGTTCTCTCTCTCAAGATTTATTGGCCTCTACATTCTCTGATGAATTTGATCATAATGAAGAAGTTTCTCATACAGTTCATGTTTCTGCTGCCCTCTTTCATTCGAATGCTTCCTCCTTCAATGAAGCAACAAATATTGAAGAGCTATCTTTTTCTGTGTCTCTTGAAGGTGATTTTTCTTCTTGTGATACTATTGATGAAAAAGAAGTAACATATGGAGCTGCTGCTGATATTTATTATGATCCTATAACCCATTCATTGTTCTCTCAATCTCCTATCTTAGATTCTGAGATCTATGTGCCAGATCCTTCACACCTCTTGCATACCTCTCTCATTGATGGTGCGCAACCCAATGACTTACAAGATGTTTGCTTAGCCACATCAAGCCTTATTTGTGTCATAACACTTACCTTACTTGATCTCATGTGATTCAGAATATACTCCTTTATTCTTGGCATCAATACTCAGAGCCTTCTTGAATATTGTGAACATCTCATTCTTTTCTCCTTTCATACAGAGGATTCATTACCTGTGTATTCCCATGAGTATATTGATATGCTGATATGTGATCCTTTGGATTCTGATTTAGAAGAATATTTTCATGTTTATACACATATAATACCACCATCCATACCATCTACCATACCTCTGAATAATCCAAAGACTATACAAATCCCAAGCTCCCTAGTTGATTCCTCATTGGTCTCTTATGCAGTGATATTTATCTTACATGATTTGAAGTCTTTCCTATATTTAATTGGCTGGTTATCCATATCCTTAGTCATATTTGGACTGATATTAAACATGTTTCAATATGTTCTAAACACTTATGTTTCAGATCTTATGCCCATCCATCATTCATATTTTTACACCTATCAGTTTTCCCTAGTTGTTCATAATTTTCCTAGTCTAGCCCTATATCCTCATGGAGCCACTGAAACCTTTCTATTTGCTGTTCCATATGCTAATGTTTCTGATATATAAGTGTTTTATCAGCCTCATATCAGATCTACACAGGTGCTACAGCAGATTGGAATATTTACATGTGATTCACATCACAATTTTGCAGCTATTCAGGGAATTGGGTGTGAAATAAATTGCCTTATTTTTTGTACTCTTTGGAAAGGAGTATGCACAGATCTCTTTTCCATTTCAGATTATGTTTGCAGATCAGAGTTTGATAGCATAAAGAAGCATTCAGATAATGCTCCTACTTCATCAATTGATGAGATACAAGGAGTCTCTCATCTTCCTTCTTGCAGGTTCTACACTCCAGCGCATGATCATGGAGTTCATGATTTCTTCAACAAGTACTTCATCCAGAAGCAGTTCAGTCAGCTCATTAAAGTGAAGATGAAGATATATTGAAGACATATTTTAAATTTTGTTCTTTGTCCTATCTTGAGGGAAGATTTTCCCCATGTGGTTTTGCCTCTTTCCTCACTTTTCTGGACATAATAATTGTTAAAGGGTGACCATAGCCTTGTTGTTGGTCCCTATATGCATCCATATGCATCCATATTTTTTGTAATACCATCATAAAGTCAGACATATAGGGGGGTGTTGGAATATATTAAACCCACTCACAACTTAGGATAAAATAATTAATCATTATTTGATTAATTATTCACCCACTAGCTTAATTAGTTGGCATCCACTTGCACCTTAAAGTCAATACATGCCATCTATATCCTAGGAATGATTTATTTCTGATTCGGGGTTGATCCAGAATTAGTATACAGGACTTTACAGCAGATTCTTTTTTTTTCTTCTGCTTTTTCTTCTTTTTCCTGCTTTTCTATGGATAAGATAAAAGCTAGTCAACTAGGAAACTAGGAGCTTTTGTTTCCAACCCATCCTCCATTAGTTTTTCTCCATTTTCTAGAATTAGTATGTTATTTCCATATCCTTAACAAATCACTCATGCTTTTTCCAACTCATGAGGTCCTTGATAGATTTAGCAAGTGCTTTATCCACCTATGGGGGTTTGCTATATTTTGGTAAGTCAGCCTTTTTGAGCTTTATGAGTTGTTTCCATACAATTAGAATTTCATATGAGGGATGTACTATTTATGTACACTATTATTCATAATTATTCAATGGAAGGATACACACCAATATTCATCTCTTCATTCATGTGATTCAGTCTCTTTCCTTCTCTCTATTTTTCCTGTGTATGATTGTGAGAATTCTTGGTAGCAAGATCTATTTCCTGTGACTCCTTTTAGTATCATTTTCACATAGCATTGATCTATTATTTCTACATTAAGAACCTTCTAGTTATGAAGAAGCAGCAGAATAGAAAGAATGGAAGGATGCTATGATTGAAGAGTACCAATCGATCATGAAGAATGATGTTTGGGATGTTGTCCCAAGATTAGATAGGAAGTTAGTTGTAACTTCCAAATGGATCTACAAGATCAAACATGCTGCAGATGGTAGCATTGAAAAGTATAAGGAGAGATTTGTAGATCAAGGTTTCTCTCAGAAAGAGGGAATAGACTATGAAGAGACCTTTGCACCTGTAGCCAAATACACTTCCATCAGATCAGTACTTGCTCTGGCTGCAGTGATGAAATGGAAGATACACCAGATGGATGTCAAGACTTATTTCTTGAATGGCGTAGTGGGAGAGGAAGTGTATGTAGAACAACCACTCAATTTTGAGACACATGATAGGGAGTCTCATGTATGTAGATTGAAGAAAGCCCTATACGGTTTGAAACATGCACCTAGGACATTGTACGGAAGAATTGATAGCTTTCTATCTAGTTTGGGATTTACCAAGAGTAAAGCAGATTCCAACCTTTACTACAAGGTTGAAGATGGAAACCCAGTGATGCTTCTACTATATGTAGATGATATGTTCGTGATAGGAATGGATGGGTTGATTACTGATATGAAGAGAAATCTTGCTGCCGAGTATGAGATGAAGGACTTGGGTATGATGCATTACTTTCTAGGTATGGAAGTGTGGCAGAGTGTGGATGGAATCTTCCTTGGACAAGGGAAGTATGCAGTAGAGATACTGAAGAGGTTTGGGATTATGGACTGCAAGACTGTGGCCACACCTATGGAATCAAACCTGAAGCTATTGAATGATGCTTCTTCAGAGTCGGTTGATGCTATGATGTATCATCAGATGATTGGGTCATTAATGTACCTGATGAACACGAGACCAGACATTTGATTTTCTATGAACACCTTGAGCCAGTTCTTGACAGATCCGAGAAATGTTCACTTGATTGTTGCAAAGCATGTTCTGAGGTACCTGAGGGGTACAATTGACTATGGGCTCAAGTACGATGCGAATCAAAATATTAACCTAGAGGGTTATGTTGATTCAGATTGGGCAGGTAGTGCCATCGATAGGAAGAGCACTTCAGGGTGTTGCTTCAGTATGAGATCAGGTGTGATCTCTTGGTTTAGCAGGAAGCAATCCTGTGTGGCACTAAGTACAACTGAAGCAGAGTATGTCATAGCTTGTTCAGCTAGTTTTGAGGTAGTATGGCTGAGGAAGATACTGTTGGATTTATTTGATCTCCAAATGGATACTACTTGTATACATTGTGACAACTAGAGTTGCGTGAAGTTGTCAAAGAATCCAGTGTTCCATGACAAGTCGAAGCACATTGAGATCAAGTGTCACTATATTAGGGATATGGTGCATAGAGGATCAGTGAAGATCCAGTATGTTGCAATGGAGGAATAGATAGCTGATGTGTTGATGAAGCCATTAGCCAGAGTGGCATTCAAGTACTTCAGGGAGAATCTTGGTGTTCTCCAGATCGAGGTTTCCTCTAAGGAAAAGTGATGAGTCCCAAATCCATTCTGATGAGCAGGTCAGATGTAAGGGCTGAGCCATTCTATCATGGTGAGAAGATTCAATTCCTTCCATGTCAGATATGAGTGCTAAAGATCCAAATCCATTATGATGAGCAGGTCAGATGTAAGGGCTGAGCCATTCCGTCATGGTGAGAGGATTAAGTTCCTTCCATGGCCGATGTAAGTGCGGGCCATTCCCTCATGGTGAGAGGATTAAGTCCCTTCCATGGCCAATGTAAGAGTGGGACATTATTTCATGGTAAGAGGATTAAGTTCCTTCCATGTCAGATGTAAGGGTAGGCCATTCTATCATGGTGAGAGGATTCAGTTCCTTCTATGATAGATGTTAGTGCAGGGCCTTTCCGATGCGATTGTAGTTTACTACATGATAAGATGTGAGTGTTGGGAATGCCTTTCTAACGAGTAGGTCAAATGTAAGTGATGGGCATTCCTTTTTGACGAGTAGGTTAGATGTAAGTGCTAGGCAAAGACCTACCTGATGGTTGGGCCTACAACCTGCATGAAAGAAGGCTGGCTCTATAGAACTTCCTATAATGAGATAGTACACGCATGAAGATGACCAGATGAGATCCAGATCGAGCTGTGTTCCAGATCTAGTTATGATGACTTCGAGAGATCTATATCGAGTGATGATCCATATCCAGTAGTGATGATCCAGATCGAGAGATGATCCAGATCCAGATCCTGATCGAGTGATGATCCAGATCTAGTCTAGTGATGATCCAGATTGAGTGATGATCCAGATCCAGTGATGTTGATCCAGATCAAGAGATGATCCAGATCCAGTGATGATGTCCCATGATGATCTAGATCAAGAGATGATCCAGATTTGAAGGATGAAGATGACTTGAAGACTTAGAATACTTGAGATGTAGATGATGAGATGTTCCAGTTGATACAAAGAAGAAGGCTAGTGTTGAAAATTGTGTCGAAAGAATACCTTCTAGTTAAGAGGGAGTGTTGATGTATTTGTAACTTCGGAATGTATTCATCTATGTATCTTATGTATTGTAACCTGATGTTTATTACAGGATGTATCTATTATGTAATTGAGTCATGTTTTCATGCCCCGATGTTCTAATTGGGAGAATAAATAATGTAAACAATTCATGTCAAGTCATAGAGGGTAACCCTTCGATTGTGTAAGGGTTAAAGTCCTCATAGTTCTGGGGCACTAGGGTTATTAGACTCTCCAAGTAGAGTTCGGCCCTAGTAGGGTTTTAGTCATGTTGGTATTAGTATAAATAGAGAGATGGGGTCTCTATTTAGCACACATCACTCACACACTCAAGTGTAGCGCATAGTTGAGGAAGGAGAAGACACTGGGGCTAAACAAGAAGAATATTACTGTTGTTAAAAGTGCATCTTACTATTTTGGGGTTGTTCATTTTGTGTTGATTCTATCTATGAGGAAGTTGTGGGGTTTTCTCCATTTGTGGTTTCCCCGGTCAAAAATGCTATGTTCATTGTCTCTTGTGTTTGATTGTTGTACTTGTTATTCTCTCACTAAAGATCCTAACATAATGCTAGCTTAACATTGAAAAACTAACAAACCCCACGACTCCACCCCTTGACATATGAAGGCAAGTCAATCTTCTTAATGGATAAATCCATATGACCATAAACGGAAATTAAGACGTATAAATAAGAAGTAAAGCGCAACCTATCAACCATAAAAAAATGTCCACATATAGTAGAGAGACAAAGTAGCCAAACAAACTATTATAAGTAATATAATAGCATCACAAAAACACATCATCATCCGAGAGCAAATCCAGTAGAGGAAAAGAAGCTTACGACACTTAGCTTTAGTACACAACCAAGTATTATTCCGCAGAATTTTAAACAATGTCCTTGGATTGTAGTGCTTTATTAGAATATAATTTTTTATTTTGTTTTATGATTTTGAGAGACATTGCAAGTGGTATTAGTGACCAGATTCAAACAGTAAGAGACCTAATGCGTGTCATCAAAAATTCGTTGCAGAAAATAAATTATATTTGAAATTGTGTTAACTAACAGGAAATTATTTGTTATTAAAAATTTTACATTGCAGAATTCAAAGAACAGTTCATACATTAGAGGAAATTTCAACTCAAAATGGGCCTCCTAAGAAAAATTAGTAATAAAATAATATTTATTAATTTTGGAGGAAGAAAAGAAAAAACTACTTTTTTGTTCGTATTTTCGACATATCTCCCTATGTTTTTACTCAAATTTCAATCGGGATAGCTCATTGGATACGTAATTAAATTCCACATCCAATGAGTACCCACTTGGCATACTTTTTATGGGCCCTGCTACACTGAAAACAAGAAATACTTGAAGAAATGTGATGCTGACATCATCATGACATTTTTTTAGGTATTTCTTGTTTTTGGGGTGGGGGGACCCATCAAAAGTTTGCCTAGTAGGTACTCACTGGATGTGGAATTTAATTCCACATCCAATGAGAGAAAATTCCACATCCAATGAGCTCTCACAAACAAAAATTGAGTAAAAACATGTAACTCCCCTCTCATACCCTAAATATTTTGTAAATAAAAATGGTTATTGTACTTGTTTCTAGTGAGGAGCTCAAGGCCAAGACCCCACCAGAAACAAAGCCTTGTAGCTTATATATAAGTTAAAATTACTTGAGTGGAAACTTAGGAGATGTAGAGCAGTAACACGATTCGACAAGGGGGCCAACTAAACCCATGAGGTAAAAAAGGTAATGGTGAGGGAGCTCTGAAGCTCAATGCCATAGTCTTCACTATGGATACCATAGGATTTTCAATTCTCACCATAATTAACCCAAGAAAAAATAATACTATAACCTATTTAGATAAACTCTAAATGGGGTACTAGCATATTAGCCTCGACAAAGAGGGTTAAGAAACTATTCGAAAATTGAAAACACCAAAGAAATGGCAAGCTAAATAATTAATTAAAGGGGACTAGATGTTATGGTCACCTTATATGAAGAAATTCCATCATAGTGCATAACATATTTCCTCAATCTAAATAGTGGTGACATATACTATACCATTATGAGGAAGATATTCATATATGTTTAAATATATATATATAGGTATCAATGCTATACTTTCAATTATATATATATATATATATATATATATATATATAT
>LPNX010329681.1:91498-117834 GCA_001517045.1 Pseudotsuga menziesii
ATGGCAGATATTCCTCCAGATTTTTCCTCCCAAGAAATTAGCTGTCAGATTAGGCAGACAAAGAAATAGTAATTCTTATCACTGTAGGAAAAAAGAAAAAAAACATTCCAGATTTAGTGGAGAATCTTAGGGGAAAATCAACTGCCCTCACGTTATTAAAAAGAGCCAAGTACAAAGGAAGACATGGGGGAAAAAAGGTGAGAAGGTATTTTTCTTTTGGGAATGATGGGATTTTGGATCTATAGAGATATGTAGTGAATTTATTGCATTTAAAATTGAATGAAATAGCAAACATGAGGGGGAGAAAAAGCAAGGAAACACCCAGTTTGGAGAAAATCGCAGATCTAGTATGGTGGAGGGATAATGCCCACTGTGGAGGAATGCCTTGCTTGCTGATGGTCTCTGCCGAGAATGCACTTAGTATTGGTTAAGGTCTTGAATCATGCTTAAACTAAAACCGTATATGCATTTTCTTATACCATTGGGATCTGTTTGTTTATTGGGTCCCTACCTTATCGAGTTGCTTATATATTTATTTATAAAGGACAGTAGCCTCTGTGCATGTTAGGTAAATACATTTAGTTGGGAATCTTCTGATTTGGGATTATGAACATATATATATATATATGATCTTACCCCACCCCACTGTTTCAAAAACCACAATGGGTCCGAACCTCCTAAGGTAACAGGCGTCAATATGATCGTTGGGTTTGGTATGATATCTTAGTTTTATTTTATGCATTTATTTCCACATACAGAATTGTTAAGGTCTGCATTAAGCCCCTTACATTTGTCGAACAGTGGCTTTTATTTGAGGCAAATAGCCTGGGGGAATGATAACCTTTAAAACCCCATAAATCCGTGTCGTGGAGGCAATCTTAGAAGTATGGTTCAGGTGTTCGATCGGCCCACGGGCACTAAAATAATTTGGTTTTCATTAGAATCTAGTGAGGGCTTAGGTGTCCAAATTTTTCTGTATAATGTCAAGTCTTCGCATTGATTGTCATCTCTGCTCATAGAATTCGCTTCCTTGTTCCATCGGAGTTCCTTGAAACTTCGTAGAATATTAAAAGATAGAAAAATACGATATTACTTTTGTATCATAAAAACAAAAATTTGTGTCAACTATGCTGGGATGCAAAAGCGTCGTACCTTTGATGCTCCCTTCTATGGTCTAGTTGTTAACCTAGAGTATCATTTGATCAAGCTATCATAGACCACGTAAGTCCATTTTGGTTATTGAAGGATCATTATTCTAGTTTATTTATTTTCCCTGGAGTAGCTGGCAAGTTTTGAGAGCTTTTTTATATTGTTGGCTTCTATGATTAAAGCCCCACTCGGCAGCAGATCCTTTTTTTTTACAATTTACGATAAGGAGAGTTTGTTTTGGAGCCTTGAGGCTTGTACTTTTTTAGCTATAGCATTTTCCCTTTTCAATCTCTCAGAGTGAATCCAATGCTTGGTTTAAGCATTTCTATGTCTTTTAAGATAAGTTGCAAAACGTGGAAAACTATACGAGATTCAGAAAAACTGGAACTGCCTCCTTCCCATGTAGAATTCTGGTTATTCTTCTCTGTTCTTTTAGGACCCTTAATGATGGTGTTGCTGTATTAATTTTTTTTGGGGAACCAAAGCCAAGTAGAATGAGAGTCTCTTAAAACTTGGTTTTTCCAATAATGGTTTAACTGTGTACTTAACACAGATCTTGTGAGGGCCTCCATAGAAAATATAACTATATCCTCGCTTGAAAGGATTAAACTCTAATGGTAGTTGTAAAGCATTCCTATAAGCGAACTTGCTCTCTTGTTTTAAGGTTGTGTATGATCTATTGAGAATGGAATTCCTCATCGGGTTGCTAAACCCCCCATATATGTATAACTTCGATACACTTTGGCTAAAGCATGGATAAGGTATCCTACGATATGATACAATTAAGCATAACTGCATTAATGGGGTTCACATTCCCAGGCGAACTTTAGTATGCCTCATGGTTCCATTTTGAGTTTTATACTTTCATAAGTATGGAAACAAGGATTGTTGGATCATTTGATGAATAATACATGATGAAACAGATTTGGTGGACGTAACCCATGGATTGGGTGAACCACGTACATGGTCTCGTCTCTTGTGCCTTTGATGTGTTGTACCTTATGTTATCTTGGTTCTCCTTATGTAATTTTGTGTATGATGATGACGAGGTAAATTGTTTAAGTGATTACCTATTATTGTTTTAAAATACAAAAGATTGGTCATATAATGGTTATGATGTAGATACTATGTAATAAGAAAATGAAGTTAATGATTAAGGATTGGTATGTTTGACTATAATACATTTGACTTATGCTAAATCAAAGATAGCAAGCTCCCTCGAAATGTCCAACACCCTTTAGCGATGGTTTTACAATGGGTTTGAGTTTTATAATACCAAGAGTATAAGTAGTTTCCAAAGGGAATTTATTGACTTTGTTTTGGGGTATCATTACACTTTCAGAAATAACATCATTGCTTAAGGGGATGATAGATTATGGCTAATGATTAATGACTTAAAAATGATTGTAATCACTTAAGAAACTCTTATGTTATTTAAGAAGTCACATGTCATGGTACGATGAAATATGGTTAAACAAATTGGGTATGTTCAAAATCATGGTTTGAAGCTGCAACATAAGTGTTCCTCTATTGGGTAGAAATGGTGTTTATGTAAAAGGGAAGAATACATTACGATGTCTAGATCACAAAGTTTGGGTTATTGATTATGATTACCATTGTAGTAAAACTGAAGGTATTTTATTTCGTAGTTACGAGGTAAATTTCCCATATGAAAGCTATAATCTAGAGGAATGATAGAAAGATGATAATTCATAAAAGGTTGTGCCTTAAATGATGGTTATATATAAAGGTGTGTTGGAAATAAGTTAACCAGGTGACAATTATATCTGGATAAATACATGAACTCTGGAGGAACGATGGTATAAATTTTCTTTTGATAAAGAAAAATAAGAAATGAAAATCAAAGAGTATGATAATTCTTTTAAATTGGATGTAACTTGCATGTTTTCTTTTTCTGGTAAGGAGGATGGATATGAATTGTCGAATGATTGATTTTGATGCATGTGATTTAATATTTATCAAATTTTTTTGGTCGTGTTTTCATTGAAAATCCACGTAAAAAAATGACGCTAACATGATTGACTCTTTTGTAGTAACATTGAAAAAAGAATTCTTACCCCTTGTTCACACATAATGGCAGTTGAGGTACAAGGGGTATTTTACAGGTGGTATCAAAGTGAGAGTTGAAAAACTTGGGCCTATTTGGGCTAAAAATGATCCTACATATTTCCTTTCAAAACTAATGATTGAGTTTTGTCTTGTGATAACAGAGATCAACAAGTCCACCTGGTTCGGCAATCCACATTTGTATTTCATTTTTTTTTACCTGTAGTCTTGTACGAATAGCCAAATCAATACAGTTGACACTTGGTTGGATATCAATACTATTAGGGTACATAGGTTACTCCCACAGGACCGAACACCAAGAGAAACCGCTTTAGACAAATGAATCACAGATCAATACACCAATGCTTGTCACGTGGTTAAAACCCTTGAGAGGGAAACAGTCCACAGACCCAGCCAAATAGCTACTTGCAGCAATTTATTATGCAAAAGAAAGAAAGTTACATGAGATTCTCATAATCGATCAACTACCCAAGGACCCTCTATGCTCTTTAAATAGAGATCATAGACCAATCGAGTGTTAAGCCACGGATCAATGGTAGGTATGATCTACGAGAAGTTGAACCATTGGATCACTCTATGTCTAGAATATATCGTCACCATCGAATTAGAATATTTACAAATGCATACTAATGCATACTAAAGAAATACACTTTTACCTAACGGATATATTACACAAGTTGATCTTAACTAACTCCTAAGTGTCTAAATATCCTAACATCCCCCCTTAAGAAGAACTTGGGATAGGATTGAAGGATTTACAAAAGTGACACTATTAGGAGAAGGAAGGAGGCATTAGAGCCTATCCCCCCTTAAGGACACATTCCTGAACTCCTAACATAGATCAAAGTTTAGAAAAAATCGCTTTTGTAAGAGACATCGTGAAGATGTCTGCAACTTGATCATATATAGGGCAATAGAGAACTTCAATAACACTATCATGAACAAGATTTTTGATGAAGTGCATGTGTAGCTCAATGTGTCTGCTGCGCTGATGTGGAACTGGATCTTTGGAAATCTTGATGGCACTTTGATTGTCGCACCAAAGTGGAGTAGGCTGCTACTGCTCAAATCCAAACTCTGAAAGGATCTATCGAAGCCACAAAAATTCATGACTGGCATTAACTGTGGCTCGATATTCTGCCTTTGTTGAAGAAAGAGCAAGAGTTTGTTGTTTCTTACAAGCCCAAGTGACAGGTCCAGATCCTAGACTGAAAACATAACCTGCAGTAGAATTTCGATCATCAGGAGCATCGACCGAATCTGAATCAGTGAAACCAACCAACAAAGGTTTCCCCCCTGTACTGTAATGAATCCCGAACTGAATTGTACCTCGAATATATCGAAGTATTCTTTTTGTTTCTTTCCAGTGACTTTCATGAGGAGTTTGCATATAACAGGCAACACAACCAACGGAAAAGGAAAGGTCAGGATGGGAATGAGTCAAGTATAAAAGACTACCAACAAGCTGATGATACAAGGTGGTATCTACTTCAGGGGAAGTACAAGTGGCAGAAAGTTTGACTCCATACTGTAAGGGAGAAAGGGTTGGTTTACAATATTCCATGTGGAAGTGACGAAGAAGGTAACAAGCATACTTTGACTAGGAAAGAAAGATTCCTTCTTTGGTTTGCAAGGCTTGGAGACCAAGAAAATAATGCAAATGTCCTAAGTCTGACATTTCAAAATTTTGCTTAAGACTGGATTTCACATGGGTTATAAGGTAAGGGTCACTACCAGTAAGGATAAGATCATCAAGATAAAGAACAATTATGATGAGATGGTTTCCTACTTTCTTGGTATAGACATTGGGGTTAGAATGGCATCTAGAAAAACCAGTGTCAAGGAGAAAGCTATCGATTTTTGCATACCAAGGTCTAGGAGCTTGCTTAAGGCCATATAAGGATTTATTAAGGAGACAAACAAGGCTAGAGTTATTCTAAACATATCCAGGAGGTTGTTCCATGTAAATTTCCTCATGTAAATCACCATGTAAGAAGGCAGACTTGACATCCATTTGTTGGGCTTCCCCGTTATGTAAGGCTGCAAGGGAAATACCAAGGCAGATGAAGTTCATTTTTGCTACAGGGGAAAAGGTTTCATTGTAGTCAATCCCTTCAACTTGGGAAAAACCTTTGGCAACTAACCTTGCCTTAAGTCTTTCAACACTTCCATCTGATGCATACTTAGTTCTATAGACCCATTTACATCTGACAAGTTTTCTTCCTTTTGGAAGAGGAACAAGATCCCAAGTATCGTTCGCCATTAAGTAACGATATTCTTCATCCATAGCTGCATCCCAATCTGGATTTCCTAAAGCTTCTACAAAAGTTTCTGGATCATGATTCTCAGAAACTTGAGCCAAAAGAGAAGAGGCTCGCTGAAACTGAGAACATGTTCAAAGTTGATCACTAGGATCACCTGCAAGATCACCAGCTGATTCACATGTTGAATGGACCCATCGAGGAAGTATTGGTGCTGGTGCAATTTGAGGAACATGAGCAGGCGGAGGTGGATTTTCATCCTCACTAGCATCATCAGAAACTGGAGTTGGAAACCTGTCAAGGAAGCTGGAAGAAGAAGAAGAAGAAGACACAATCGCTAAATCAGGCTCACAGGCCAAAGATGGCACACCCTCCAAGTTAGGCTCACAAGCCAAGAGATTTTCATCAAATTTAACATCTCTTCTAATGATTATATCATGCGAATGTGGCTAAAGAAGTCTATAACCTTTTACATCTTCAGAATATCCAACAAATATGCACTTTTCACTTTTAGGCTGAAATGCTTTCCGTTTTTCATCTGGAATGTGAGCCCATGCTTCACAACCAAACACACGAAAGTGACTTACATCTGGTTTCATTTTACTCCTTGCGTCTTCCGGTTTTATACCTTATAAAACTTTAGTGGGTGTACGATTAACTATGTAATTTGCACAATTTATGGCCTCATCCCAATATTGAAGACTTAGTCCCTTAGATTGGATCATACAATTAGCCATTTCTTTTAAAGTGTGGTTCTTCCTTTCAGCTACACCATTTTGTTGTGGTGTATATGGAACAGTGTGCTGTTGCTGGATTCCTTGTTCAGTGTAAAAATTAGTGAACTTGTTGTTAACATATTCTCCTCCATTGTCAGATCTTAACTTAATAATTTGATGACCAGATTATTTTTCAACAAGGGCCTTGTAGGCCAAGAACATGTTAAATACTTCGCTCTTAAGTTTTAGGAAGTAAATCCAAGTGTATATGGAGTAGTCATCAATGAAAGTTAAGAAATATTTGAAACCAGAAAAGGAAGCAGATGGAAGAGGGCCACACAAGTCACTATGCACAAGCTCCAAGGGAACTGAGGCATGCCAAGAGGCACGTTTGTCAAAACTGTCTTGATGATGTTTTTCAAGTACACAACCGTAACAAACACCATCCTTGCAAGATACCAGTGGAAGACTAGTCACCATATTGTCTTTACATATTTGTTGCAACGAGCAATAATTTAAGTGACCAAATCGCTCATGCCAAAGTTTGCTCAAGTTATCACTATGAGCAACAAAAACTGAAGGAAAAGGTGATGATCCAAAGTTGTTAAATTTGTACAACCTAGTAATATCATCAACAGTTCCAGTAGCAAGGACATTTTGAGGATTTTTAAAATCCTTGATTACAACTTGGTGAGGTGTAAACATCACAGTTTTACTTCACCTGAATGAGTAATTTGATAGACTGATAAAAAATTGCAGAAAATTTTTGGAACACATAGTACATCACTGAAATGACCATTTTCTACTAGAATTGTTCCAGATGCTACAACACTGAGAGATCTATCATCACCAAGAAATATTTGTTTGGTGTTACATTCATGCATAGTAGAAAATATGGATTGATCCTTAGCCATATGATAAGATGCTCCAGAATCAATGACCCATTCATTTGAAGTAGAAGAATAAGATGCAGTATAAGAGTAACCAGAAGCACAGAGTGCATGTCCATGAGAGGTAGATTCTGCAGACGAATCTAGGCTTATGTGGTGCTTCTTCATTGCTGCTTCCAAGGCTTCCATATTCTTAAAACACTTAGATTCATCATGATTATCTTTCCTACAAAAATTTCAATGACACTCAGTATTCTTTCCTTTTTGCTTGGATCCTTTATCAGTTTTTAAGGGAGGAGCTGACTGAGAGGGTTTGGGACCCTTGTTTTTTTGCTTATTATTGCAAAAATTCTGTTTCTTGGGAGGCTTGGACTTTTCTTTCTATTGGGACAATAAGGATTTCCTAGATGTATCTGCATTGTTAATTATTCCAAGATGAATGAGCTTATCTTTCTCTCTAATTAAGGAATCACAAAAGGATTCAAGACTAGATTCTTGATAGCTGGTTGTAGTCAAGGATTATTTCATGGAGTAGAATGTAGATACAAAAACAGAATATGCAGCTCCAAGTTTGGAAAGAATATGATAAATACATTGTTTGTCTTCTTTCTTAATCTTTCATTCTGCACATAATAGTTTGAGAGTTTTATACTTAGATAAATAGTCTTGAATGCATGAAAAATCATTTGGATTCAAGGAAAGCAACTCATTCTCAAGTTGATGACCCCGAATTTAATTGTGTTTACCAAACACAGATTGCAACTTTTCCCAGGATTTATCAGGTTCATCAATTCCAAATATGTGGAATCGCAAATCAGTAGAGATTGACATCCCAATAAATCCACGAGCTTCATCAAATCTATTTTCCCATTTAATTTTCTTATCATCATCAGTGGGTTCTGTTTCTTTCCCTGAGGTTATCCTGAAAAGTCCCCTACTTCGTAGAACATCCTCCATACGAGATTTCCATGAGAAATAGTTAGAACTTGTAAGTATAATATCACAAGGGGTGGCCATACTAAAAAATAATGGATGAAAAAATAGAAACTAACTGTCTGGATGCAAATAGATTGAAAAAATATGCGGTTTTAAAAAAAATGGCACTTAAAACTGATTCTGGATGATGAAGTTATGCTTGATCAAAAAAAATGTTGAAGATGTCCCCAATAGTGATGTGACAGATATTAACTTGACCAACTAAAAAAAAGAAGCCCCCTCTTCTCAAGATCAACCTTTGACAATCACTTTTTACAATAAAGTTGCTTGAAGTGAATCACTTTTGTAGAATAAGTGATGTTCACTTTTACAATAATGTGACTTTTTAAATAGTGTGGCAATAAATTAAAAGACTTAAGTGACTCACTTTTATTTTATTTTATTAATGTGAGATGCACTTTTACAATAAAGTAACTTGAAAATAAAAATTACATGCACTAAAAAGTAGCTTGATAAGACTTGAACTCAAGACTTATCAAGGTGTAAAGCAACTTTGGACCAAGTGAGCTAAGTTTAAAAGGTACGTAAAACTATGGAAAGAGGAAGGGGGATTTTTTTTTTTACTCTTCTCTCTCATTTTCCATGCTTGCTTTCTTTTCCTGCAAATCTCACAAAAAAAACGAAAAACAAAAAAAAAAATTCCACACAATGGGGTTAGATCTTAGTTAGCTTGCCCGGAAAGTCTACATTTTCAAGTTTTCTCGTTGTTTCTGATTTGTCGTGATTGCACAAGGTGCACGGAAAAGAGCATACGTAGCCGAGAAGACAAGAAAAAAAAATTCCCTCACTGTTTTTGATTCGCCGCAATCGCGCAAGGTGCACGGCAAAGAGCATATGCAGCCAGGGAAGGCAACAGTCCAAGACTAAAACAAAAAGATCTAATAATAATACTGATAAAATATGAGAGATTAAAAAAAATAAAACAAATCCATCACTATAACATTATACCTTCAGATTTGCCGAAATGGGTGTTTCTTTACACAAGTTGATCTTAACTAACTCCTAAGTGTCTAAATATCCTAACAAATACAACAATACCTTGGTTATATCTCAGGCCATCCCATTTCTCTTATGCAAAGTACTCCACAACTTTTGGTAATGCATTGGAATACAAATTTACGATCTAATTCATATGTTTGAAACAACTTCCCACACCTTTTATCCTGCCATAAAACTTGCATTTTCAACACAAATCTTGGCTGGTATTCTTGTATTTGGAAGTCATTGTATAAAGCATTTATGTATACTCTAATGAGTCATATTCTCTGATGTCCTATATTGCAATTATTCAACAAGCCTAATATTCTAGTTAAATAATTTGATGAAACCAGATGCAAGTATCATAGCCTAGTTTACTGACATAATCATTGGTTACTTGATCTACTCATCGTAACATTATGGATGATCTACTCATCGTAACATTTTGGGTGGTTTGATGACAACCATGTCATACATTTGAAACTAGGCTTATCTTACCTTGAAAGGATTGTTTCATGTGTAATCTCTTTGGGCATTAACACTGTTGAAGAATTGCTTTTGTTATCTAAATCGTTGAGTATATAAATCTTGAAGGGCAATGCCGTCATTCCTCCAACAACTTGCACTTAACATTGGTATCATTTGCTTGAGATCTGAGTTCATTACCTATTGAATTTTGGTTGATAACGTTGACATTGATTATATTGTATTGCTCCTGATATATGTAATACATTGACCTTTTGGTTGAATATTTAGATTGAAATCCTTATTTGGCTTCCAAATCAATTACATAGGCATCAATTCTTGAATTTGTTTTTGCAGTTGATTGCTGAAATTATACTAATCGAAATCTGATTATTGGTGAATTTTCCTTTGACACTTATTCTCCTCTCTTGCGATTTGAATACTAAGGATCTGATTTAATGCTTAAAGAAGGTTTGACACATTTCTCGACATGGTAGTAAAATAATGGTTTTGTGGTTATACATCCATTAATAGAGGTATTGTAGTTTTGTGTTTTAAACGTATTACTTGTTCACTAAAGTGACATATTTAAATACAAGTCAAACCCTATCTCTTTATGTTCATGATAGTGTTGGATTGACCGTTGAAATCCTTAAAGAGATAGATTGGGGAATTTATTTCTTGATCCTTGTAGATCTCGCTAGGGCTATTTTCGATATTGGTGAATGATGTTATACATACTGAACAAGTCTTTGTATAGTTACAAGTACCAACTTCATAATTGTTAAGTAAATGAATTCTTAGAATCATGCTCTTATTGGTGAATGTTCTAGAATTGGTTCCTTGTTCTTGGTTTAGAGTTTTGATTTTGAACTATCTTATGTTTTGATTAGCTCATGGATGGTACTTTCATTTTGGGTATTGATTTAGTAGCCAAATAGACTATTTTTTGGAATGGACGCTTATTGATATCATATGTCTATTTGTAGATTCTAGTAAGGACCCTAGAATTGATTCTAGTGCTAGATTGAAGGATCTTCTTGGTAATCTTGTGATTAAAGCCATTGAGAATTTGATAGCATTGTTGTTACCTGGGTCATAATGAGATTGGCATTTTAAGAGCTTATATGGATTTTATTATCTAAAGATGTTGATATTGAAAAATAGTGAGTTGATGAATGATGTATAATGTTATATGCTAACAATGCAGGATATGCCAGGAACACTATTAGTCGGAGTTGACTGTTAGAAAAAAATTCCTTGGACATAATAACGGTTGATGTCCAATCTCTGTAATGCACTGTGTTGGCTTGAATAGATCTGATAAACGCCGTCGTTAAAATTTTTGGTAAGATGTCGGACTTGTCATAATTCTGATAACGTCTCAAGGAGTTTAAATTCCGCTAATGCATTGATTTGGGGTTGGGGTACATCTAACAAAATTTTGATGGCATTTATATGATGCATGTTCTTAACACGTGATCTAGTTAAATGGATCTAAAGGGAAAAAAATCGTCTCTGAATTATTTTGTTAGCCGAGTCATTTTTGAATGCCAAAGGATAGAATAATATATTTACATTAAAATCATTATAGTTTGGATATTTTAAATCTCTTCCTTAATGATCGAATTGCACATCTAAAAGTCCGAGTGTTGGGAAATTGCTATTAAACATTTGAAAATGATAAGTGAATGAATGACATATAATGTTATGGAATAACTTTGTAGGTTATGTGTGAGACACCACCAACTGAAATGGACTATTTGTTTCAAAATTCACTGGCTTAAATAAGGAAGCTAAACCACTTAAGGACGAGTGTTGTTTTATTTTATTATTATAAATTTTGTATTTCGAGGTTTCTAAGAACCAAGATTTAACTGTGGATTGTGGTGTTATGTACTGATAGTGCAGGGCTTTATGATGATTCTGACCATATCACGAGCAATGTAAGACATGGATTCTAAATCCACTTGTAAATAAGTAGTGGTTTATTTTGAATGAATTATAAGATTGTATGAACCATGAATGATGGTAAGGGTGCAATCACTACAACTTGGGAAATATTGATTAAATGAATGAAAATTATGTTTATCAATAGATGATTTGACTAACCATGTATCCGATTCATGAATCAGGACAATGATAGTAAAGTCTTCCTAAGAACCAAGGAGGGAGCGATATGAATAGTGAAAGTTGGAATCTACATTAAATATGAACACGAAAAAATTTGAATGCTGCAGGAGCACCATGGTGTTAGGCAAGTGATTTCCACATGAGCACATTGGTGCTAGGCATATATGTTGCAGGAGCACAATGGTGTTAGGCAAGCGATTGTCGCATGAGCACATTGGTGTTAGGCATATGGTGTGGCAAAAAGACCTAGGCAGAATTGGACATCTGGAAGACAGGATGTTGTTTGATGTCAACGAGGGGAAAAATTTTAACTAGTGGTTAAAAGGGAGAGTAACGTCAGATATTGTTGTAAGTACACACCAGAATGGAAAAAGGAACTCAAGAGAGTTTGGAAAACATATGTAAAACATGTTAATGAATTTCCAAGTAATTAGGCTGTTGCATGCTTAATGTGTGATGTGAACGAAGCATTTCCTCAGGTCGAGGATGAAATAACTATCCAAATGTTGGAGAAAAAAAAAACCAACCCCCAAAAGGGTAGTAATTATGTTTTAATGATGAATAAATCGCATTATGAAAATAATTGGGTATTATGACACCAATAAAAAACTAGGCAATTGCAGATTGTTACAATGTCTATGGATATTGTTTAAGTTGAATTACAATTTTGGCATGAATTACTGAATAAAATTTGGGCTAGACCCGATCTTGTCACAGGAAACTGCAGGTCTTGAACGATAACAACTTAAGAATATACAGAGATATCTAAGGAGATCGGGACGGAAAGGACGTAAAAGAAAAGATGACTCAGTATAAGAGGGAAACTGGTTGAAAATAGGAACACCGAGGATGGTGTTATTTTAAGGGGGAGAGAATGTAATGTCCCTCTCATAACCTAAATATTTTGTAAATACAAATGATTATTGTACTTGTTTCTGGTGAGGAGCTCAAGGCGAAGGCCCCACCAGAAACAAAGCCTTGCAGCTTATATATAAGTTAAAATTACTTGAGTGGAAACTTAGGAGATGTAGAATAGTAACATGATTCAATGAGGGGGACAACTAAACCCATGAGGGAAAAAAGGGAATGGTGAGGGAGCTCTGAAGCTGGATGCCATAGTCTTCACTATGGAAACCATAGGATTTTCAATTCTCACCATAATTAACCCAAGAAAAAAAATACTATAACCTATTTAGATAAACTCTAAATGGGGTACCGGCATATTAGCCTTGACAAAGAGGGTCAAGAAACTATTTGAAAGTTTAAAACGCCAAAGGAATGGAAATCTAAATAATTAATTAAAGGGGACTAGATTTTATGGTCACCTTATATGAAGAAATTCCATCACAGTGCATAACATATTTCCTCAATCTAAATAGTGGTGACATATACTGTACCATTATGAGGAAGATATTCATATATGTTTATATATATATATATATATATATATATATATATATATATATATACCTTGGATTCTTACCAAATTAGTAGTTGGAAGAAGAAGTAACTGACTCTTGTAAGAGGATCCTATGGAGGATTTTATGGCAGANTTCCTCCCAAGAAATTAGCTGTCAGATTAGGCAGATGAAGAAATAGTAAGTATTATCATTGTAGGAAAAAAGAAAAGAAAAACATTCCAGCTTTAGTGGAGAATCTTAGGGGAAAATCAACCGCCCTCACGTTATTAAAAAGAGGCAAGTACAAAGGAAGGCATGGGGGGAAAAAAGTGAGAAGTTATTTGTCTTTTGGGAATGATGGGTTTTTGGATCTATAGAGATCTGTAGTGAATCGATTGCATTTAAAATTGAAGGAAATAGCAAACATGAGGGGGAGAAAAAGCAAGGAAACACCCAGTTTGGAGAAAATCGCAGATTTGATATGGTGGAGGGATAACGCCCACTGTGGAGGATCTCCTTACTCATTGATGGCCTCTGGTGAGACTACGCTTAGTATTGGGTAAGGTCCTGAATCATGGTTAAACTAAAACCCTATATGAATTTTCTTATACCATTGGGATCTATCCCTTATTTGGTCCCTATGTGATCGAGTTTCTTATATATTCATTTATGAAGGACAGTAGCCTCTACGTGTGTTAGGTAAATAGGTTTAATTAGGAATATTCTGATTTGGGATTGTAAACATACAGAATTGCTAAGGTACGCATTAACTCCCTTACATCTGTCGAACGATGGTTTTTCCTTGAGGCAAATAGCCTGCGGGAATGATAACCTTTAAAACCCCATAAATCTGTGTCATGGAGGCAATCTTAGAAGTATGGTTCAGGTGTTTGATCAGCCCATGGGAATGAAAATAATTCGGTTTTCATTGGAATCCAGTGAGGGATTAGGTTTCCAAATGATTCCATATAATTTCAAGTCTTCGCATTGATCGTCATCTCTGCTCATAGAATTCGCTTCCTCATTCCAGTGGAGTTCCTCGAAACTTCGTAGAATCTTAAAAGCTAAAAAAATACGATATTACTTTTCTATGATAAAAAATAAATTGTGTCAACTATGCTGGGAGGAAAAAGCGTCGTACCTTTGATGCTCCCTTCTATGGTCTAGGCGTTAACCTAGAGTATAGTTTGATCAAGCTATCATAGACCGTGTAAGTCCTTTTTTGGTTATTGAAGGATCATTATCCTGGTTTATTTATTTTCCCTGGAGTAGCTAGCAGGTTTCGAGAGCCTTTTAAATTGTTGGCTTCTATGATTAAAGCCCCACAAAGTAGCAGATCCTTTTTTTTCACAATTTATGATAAGGAGAGTTTGTTTTGGAGCCTTGAGGCTTGTACTTTTTCAACTATAGTGTTTTCCATTTTTAATCTCTTAGAGTGACTCCAATGCTTGGTGTAAGAATTTATGTGTCTTTTAAGCTAAGTTACAAAACGTTGAAAACTGTACGAGATTCAGAAAAACTGGAACTGCCTCCTTACCATGCAGAATTCTAGTTATTCTTGTTTGTTCTTTTAGGACCCTTAATGTTGTTGTTGTTCTCTCTGTTTTTTTTAGGGAACCAAATCCAAGCAGAACGAGAGTCTCTTAAACCTTGGTTTTCCCAATAACGGTTTAACTGTGTACTTAACACAGATCTTGTGAGGAGCCTCCGTAGAAAATATAAGTATATCCTCACTTGAAAGGATTAAACTCTAATGGTAATTGTAAATCATTCGTAGAAGCAAACTTGGTCTCTTGTTTGAAGGTTATGTATGATGTATTGAGAAAGGAATTCCTCATCAGGTTGCCAAAACCCCCATATATGTATAACTTCGATACACTTTGGATAAAGCATGGATAAGGTATCCTGCAATATGATACAGTTAAACATAACTGCATTAATAGGGTTCACATTCCCGGGCAAACTTTAGTATGCCTCATGGTTCCATTTTGAGTTTTATACGTTCATAAGTATGGCAACAAGGATTGTTGTGGGTTGTAACATTTCGTTTGATGAATAATACATGATGAAACAGATTTGATGGATGTAACCCACGTACATGGTCTCGTCTCTTGTGCCTTTGATGTGTTGTACCTTATGTTATCTTGGTTCTCCTTATGTAATTCTATGTATGATGTTGACGAGGTAAATTGCTTAAGTGATTCCCTATGATTGTTTTAAAATACAAAAGATTGGTCATATAACGGTTATGATGTACATACTATCTAATAAGAAAATGAAGTTAATGATTAAGGATTAGGATGTTCGACTATAATACATTTGACTTATGCTAAATGGAAGATAGCAAGCTCCCTCGAAATGTCCAACACCCTTTAGCGATGGTTTTACAATGGGTTTGAGTTTTATAATACCAAGAGTATAAGTAGTTTTCAAAGGGAATTTATTAATGTTGTTTTGGGGTATCATTACACTTTCAAAAATAACATCATTGCTTAAGGGGATGATAGCTTATGGATAACAATTAACGACTGAAAAATGATTGTAATCACTTAAGAAACTCTTATGTTATTTAAGAAGCCGCATGTCATGGTACAATCAAATATGGTTAAAAAAATTGGGTATGTTCAAAATCATGGTTTGAAGCTGCAATATAAGTGTTCCTCTATTGGGTAGAAATGGTATTTACGTGAAAGGGCAGAATACATTGCCATGTCTAGATCACAAAGTTTGGGTTATTGATTACGATTAGCATTGTAGTACAAATGAAGGTATTTTATGTCGTAGTTACAAGGTAAAGTTCCCATATGAAAGCTATAATCTAGAGGAATGATAGAAAGATGATAACGCATAAAAGGTTGTGCCTTGGATGATGGTTATATATAAAAGTGTGTTGGAAATAAGTTAACAAGGTAACAATTATATCTAGATAAATACATGAACTGTGGAGGAATGATGCTATAAATTTTTGTTTGATAAAGACAAATAAGAAATGAAAATCGAAGAGTATGATAATTCTTTTAAATTGGATGTAACTTGCATGTTCGCTTTTTCTAGTAAGGAGGATGGATATGAATTTTTGAATGATTGATTTTGATGCATGTGGCTTAATCTTTATCACAGTCTTTCTAGTGGTAATTCCCTTTCTACTTGCAGAAAGAAACACAAAAATTATGAACACCTCACAATATATTTCACAACAATAAAATCCCCAACGTATGAAGGAGAGATGAACATACGTTATGTAGAAGTTGAGAGAGAGCAGCATCAAGGACTTTCCATTTCTCATAGACTTTACAGATGTATTTTCTAAAGATATACCTGGATTACCATTGAAACGAGACTTAGAATTTTCCATGAAACTGATAGCAGGGTCAATTTCGTCTTCAAAATCCCCATACCGCATTAGAACACAAGAGTTGGTTGATCTCAAGTTGCAGTTGCAGGAGTTGATTGAGAAGGGTTATATCTGACCTAGTGGGTCCCCTTGGGGTGAATTTTTACTTTTCCTAAAGAAGAACGATGGTACGATGCAGATGTGCATCGATTACTGCCAACTTAACAAGATTACCATCAAGAACCGTTACCCACTCCCTAGGAACAATGATTTGTTCGATCAAGTTGGAGGAGAGAATATATTTTCAAATATCGTCCTACAATCTGCATACCATCAGGTACATATCCGTGATGAAGATATTGATAAAAATCCCTGTCATACGTGATACAGCCACTATGATTTTGTAGTAATGCTATTTAATTTGACCAATGCGTGTGCAAATTTTATGTGTGTGATGAACAATATATTCAACAAATACCTCAATAAATTTGTATTGGTATTTATAGATGATATCCTAGAGTAAAGAGGAACACGAGGAACATATCTGCATAGTATTATAGGTGTTTTGGGAAACCATCTTGACGCTAAGTCTAGTAAATGCAATTTTTACAAACCATAGATATAGTACCTAGGTTACATGATCTCTGAGAAAGTGATAGTCGTGGACCTAGAAAATAGTAAAGCCATAAAAGATTGTCCTACCCCTACCCGTGTCATAGATATTAGGTCATTTTTAGGATTGGTCGGTTACTATCAAAAGTTTATATAGAAATTTTCAATGATTTCTTGTCCCATGACTGCTTTGCAAAAGAAAGAAAAAAAGTTTTTATGGAAGACCGAGTGCGAGGAAATTTTTCAGAAGCTTAAACAACTTTTGATCACTGCACTGATACTACGAATTGTGTATTGCAATGGGTTTTTTTTTGTCTACATGGATCTGAGCAAGGAAGGACTAGTAAGAGTCCTCTTATAGGACAATTACGTGATCTGTTGGGAGTCATGAAATTTAAAAGAGCATGAATAGAACTATCTTACCCATGATCTTGAGCTAGCAGCCATTATCCATGTCTTGACGATGTGGAGGCACTACCTCATGAGAAATAAATTTATTCTAAAGACATGCAATAGAAGTATGAAGTATTTATTTGATGATCCAGATCTAAATTCCAGGAAGGATAGATGGTTGGCTTTCCTTAGCAAGTACCATTTCAAGTTAAAGCATAAAAAAGGAAAGGACATTAAAATTGTTGATGCTTTAATTCAAAGAGTTCATATGTTATACAAGGTCACTTTAAGTAAAGTTGATTTACATTTGTGAGAGAGGATCACGACAACTGGATTTGCACGAGCGGATCAAAACGACCAATGGAGTTGACCATTTTTATGTTGAAATCCTAAACAAGGCCCAAGAGGACAGGTTGTTTCAACAACAAAATGAGTATAAGGTAGAAAAAACTCAAATGTTCTGGTCCAAAGAGAGATTGTATGTTCCAGGAGGAGGGGACATCACATCCTACATCCTCATAGAATTTCATCTGAAACCCTACTCGGGGCATCCAAGATATCAAAAGAAGATATCTGTAGTAAAGAAACAATTCCTCTAGCCTAAATTAAAAGCCAACATAGCATTGTTTATTGCAAAATGTCAAGAATGTCTGCTAGTTAAAGCTGCGTACCAACATCCTTCAGGATTTCTATAGCCATTACCCATTATGGAATGGAAGTAGGAGGTCATTAGTATGTATTTGATTATAGCTCTACCAAAGAGAAATAAGAAAAATTATTCTATCTTTGTAGTGGTTGACAAGTTATCAAAAGCAGAACACTTCATCCTAGTAAATTCAACCTGCAAGGCAGTTCACATTGCCAACATTTTCTTAAAAGAGATATTCAGATTGCATGGGATACCCAAGGAAATCATATAGGATCAAGACATGAATTTGACTAGAAAATTTTGGATATCTTTATTCTTTGAATTAGAGACGTAGTTAAACTTTATTACTGCATACCACCCACAGATAGAAGGGAAAACAGAATGGGTAAACCAAATTTTGGAAGACATGCTTAGGATGTATGTTATGAACAACCCCACAAAGTGGGGGGGTTATCTACATCTTACATAATTTCCATATAAAAATGGATACCATACCTCCACCAATATTAGTCCCTTCGAGGTATTCTATGGTCGGAAGTGTAGAACACCAGTTAATTGGGATAGCCCATTGGACCAGCTCATGTTAGGGCATAATTTACTAAATTATTTGGAACAATTGGTCACCAAAGTCCAACATTACCTTAAAGAGGCACAAGATCACTAGAACAAATATGTGGATCATAAAAGGAAAGATAAATATTATCAAATCAATGAACATGTTTACTTAAAAGTAAAATAAAAAAGAAGCTCATTGAGATTGGGGAAATACGGAATGTTGGCACCAATATTTTGTGAACCCTTTGACATACTTGATAAGAGAGGACAAGTGGCGTTTGAACTAGATTCACCTGCTCAAATAAAAATTCATAATGTTTTCTACACATCCTTACTAAAGAAATATGTATATGATACTAAACATGTCATTGATTGGTCCTTGTTACAGGTGGAACTTAAAGGGGATTTTGTACCTGAACCCCTTTATATTCTAGACAACAGAGAATTGCATCTCAGGAGGTGCACCATAGTCCAATTGAAAGTGCAATGGAATAACTTTTAAACCAAAGAGGATACTTGGGAGAATGAAGCTACCACAAGATAGGCTTACCCTGCCTTATATCATGACTTCATTCCTAGTCCCTAGAACACTAGGGATGTTGTTGTTCTAAGCGGGGAGGGATGAAATATCCCAAATTTCAACCTAACATTAATGAGAATAAGTCCCATTGCATATGATGTTTCTTTTATGGGCGTATGCCAATGCATATGTTTTATTTAGAATATATGTGATTGAATGTGTTGGGTGTGGACCCTAAAGCACATGAAGCACATATGTACTTTTTGATCCACTATTTTGTATTATGGCCATGTGGCATGGCAATTTTTGTACAACATTATTGCTATACATATATAATATAAAGCAAGGTTCAAGTTTATACATATATATGGTTGACTTGGTCTTGGAACATGATATGTGTAGTTCACCTATGTGATATAATGATATGTGTGGTTTGTGCATGTGTGATAACTTAAATGAATTTCCAATACTTAAAGGAAGAATTTAAACAACTTATCAACTTTTTAACATCATACAATTCTAACATACAATAACATACCCTAATTTACACATAGTAACACACAGTAACATACTCTACAATTCTAACATATACACAATAACATACCCTACATTACCCTATGACACTAACATCATACCATACTATGATACAATAGCATGTACCATAACATAACATACGAACAATATGTACCATTTAACAATAAGTCATGCATGCATGTGTAATATATACGATATCATACCCTACAATACCCTATGATACTAGAGTTCATTGAATAACATACTAACATACATCATGTACCCTACAAACCCTAAATTGGTTGAAGTAAACCCTAGTTGGTGCATGAAAATTTGTGTTCATGAAAGCCTAGTTGGTGCATGCAAGTATTGGTGATCTCATGTCTTTCTAGTTCCATATTCTAACTTGCATGATTGCTCACTAAACCCTAGATCTATCTCATACCTTGGCAACCCTAGTTGGAGCATGCAAATTGTTGTTCATGAAAGCCTAGTTGGTGCATGCAAGTATTTGTGATCATGTGTTTCTAGTTTCCTCTCTTAACTTGCAAATTGCTCACCAAACCCTAGTTCCATCTCATACCTTGGTAACCCTAGTTCCACCATGGGCCTTTAATTCCATCTCATAAAAATACCCCAATAGATAACAACAGACAAAATACTACATGTTCTTTGCAAATGTGCCAATTTCAAAAATTGTCCAAAAATTTCTCCCATGTTGGTCCTATATGGGAGAAAAATCCCAATTTCAAAAATTGTCCAAAAATAATAATAATATTATTATAGAAAATATCCAAAAACACACATAGTCTTATACATCCAAAAAACTATATGAACCAAAACATTATCTAACTCAACCAAAATAGTGAAATATATACATTGATATTACATGTCACCTTTATTTGAATCACAAGGAAGAAACCAAATAGGGCCCTTCAATTATCTCTTCGAACTCCATATCTTCCAAAATTTGACTTGCTTAAGGAAGAGAATCAACAATAATGTTTAGTTCCCAAAAACATGCTGAAAATAAATGTACTAAAGAGTAGCAATATTTGACAATTAGGTATTGTTTAACATCCAATTTATAGTGAGATCCTAGTCAACAAAAACCTAGAGAGTTTTTACACCACCATTGAAAGCACATTTTATCAAGAGCATTGAGGCCATTAATTATCCAAAGTTGTTTGTTCCAATGCCAGTTCCAACTTTATACTTACTGACATGCATATATCAAAGAAAAATAAGATTCCCTATGATACTAAAATTCGTATCACTTTGATATGCACCATCAAGGAAACCCATGACTTTGATATGTAAGCTACCATGGGAAAAGAATTAGATGTACATGTGTTTAGTGTACTTTTTGAGACAATGCTTGAATAAGGGATTAATTCTTGAACAAAAGAATGGTTTTTTCCTCAAGTAGAATTAAGAACTAAGTTCATCCATAGACAAATCCCCCATATGACCATGTACACATAATTACATTATGATGATTTTGAGTTCTTTTTTTCCATACCAATGCCACTAACAATCATAATAAAATCACATCTCATACCTTGTTCCATCTCATAAAGCACATCTCATAACCTGCATGATTATGCACCAAACCCTAGTTGGACATCTCATACCTTGTCTCAAGACCCTAATTGGAGCATGCAACTTGGTGACTCATGAAAGCCTAGTTGGTGTGCATGCAAGTATTGGTGATCATGTGTTTGCAGTTCACTCTCCTAACTTGCATGATTGCTCACCAAACCCTAGTTGGACATCTCATACCTTGTTTTGACCCTAGTTGGAGCATGCAAAATGGTGACTAATGAAAGCCTAATTGGTGCATGCAAGTATTGGTGATAATGTGTTGCTAGTTCACTCTCCTAACTTGCAGGATTGCGCACCAAACCCTAGTTGGACATCTCATACCTTGTCTTGACCCTAGTTGGAGCATGCAACTTGGTGACTCATGAAAGCCTAGTTGGTGCATGCAAGTATCAAGGTGATCATGTGTTTGTAGTTCACTATCCTAACTTGCATGATTGCTCACCAAACCCTAGTTGGACATATCATAGCTTGTCTTGACCCTAATTGGAGCATGCACAACTTCGTGACTCATGAAACCCTAGTTGGTGCATGCAAGTATTGGTGATCTCATGTGTTTGTAGTTGACTCTCCGAACTTTCATGATTTCTCACCAAACCCTAGTTGGACATCTCATACCTTCTCTTGACCCTAGTTGGAGCATGCAACTTGGTGACTCATGAAAGCCTAGTTGATGCATGCAAGTATTGGTGATCATGTGTTTGTATTTCACTCTCCTAACTTGCATGATTGCTCACCAAACCCTAGTTGGACATATCATACCTTGCCAGTTCCAACTTTATACTTACTAACATGCATATCAAAGAAAATTAAGATGCCCTGTGATACTAAAATTTGGATCACTTTGATATGCACCATCAAGGAAACCCATGACTTTGATATGTATTGCTACCATGGGAAAAGAATTAGATGTACATGTGTTTAGTGTACTTTTTGAGACAATGCTTGAATAAGAGATTAATTCTTGAACAAAAGAATGGTTTTTTCCCCAAGTAGAATTAAGAACTAAGTTCATCCCTAGCCAAATCTCCCATATGACCATGTACAAATAATTACTTTATGATGTTTTTGAGTTATCTTTTCCATACCAATGCCACTAAAAATCATAATAAAAGCACATCTCATACCTTGTTACGTTTCATAAAGAACATCTCATAACTTGCATGATTACACACCAAACCCTAATTGGACATCTCATACCTTGTCTCAAGACCCTGATTGGAGCATGCAACTTGGTGACTCATGAAAGCCTAGTTGGTGTGCATGCAAGTATTGGTGATCATGTGTTTGTAGTTCACTCTCCTAACTTGCATGATTGCGCACCAAACCCTAGTTGGACATCTCATGCCTTGTCTTGACCCTAGTTGGAGCATGCAACTTGGTGACTCATGAAATCCTAGTTGGTGCATGCAAGTATCAAGATGATCATGTCTTTGTAGTTCAGTATCCTAACTTGCATGATTGCTCACTAAACCCTAGTTGGACATCTCATACCTTGTATTGAACCTAATTGAAGCATGCAAATTGGTGACTCATGAAAGCCTAGTTGGTGCATGCAAGTATTGGTGATCATGTATTTGTAGTTCCCTCTCCTAATTTGCATGATTGCTCAACAAACCCTAGTTGGACATCGAGCATACCTTGTCTTGAACCTAATTGGAGCATGCAAATTGGTGACTCATGAAAGCCTAGTTGGTGCATGCAAGTATTGGTGATCATGTGTTTCTAGTTCCCTCTCATAACTTGCATGATTGCTCACCAAACCATAGTTGGACATCTCATACCTTATCTTGAACCTAGTTGGATCATGCAACTTGGTGACTCATGAAAGCCTAGTATTGGTGATCTCATGTGTTTCTTCACACCTTGTCTTGACCCTAATTGGTGCATGCAAGTATGAAAGCCTCTAGTTGGATTCTGATTTGTACATGGAAATGTAATTAAACGTATATATTAAACTAAAAACATCAAGAAATGTAAATTTCAACAACTCAAGAGCTTGTTATTTTACGAACTATATTTGGTGGTGTCTAAAGACACCATTCTTGGAACCTCCAATGTGCCGTAGATGGTGTTTGTATCCTAGGCACACGAAAGGCTATACATTAGTAACATCATAAGAAAGAAAAGAGAATCCAATGAAAATGTGCAAACATGGTGCAAACATGGTTTAAATCATGCACCTGACAATGCACTCATACAATTAGGCCATCTAGATCATCTTTGGTGCCGATGGTGTCCATCAATCTTTTGTGATCTATATGAGGTAGCAAGTATCGTACATGGGACTTATTTTTGTGAGCAAGTGTGCAGAGCTTGATGTTTGTACCAACTACTAGGTTGGTGAAGTGGTATACAATAGCTCCTGGTCTATAATCCTGACATACATACCCACGCTTCCTTTTCTGTTGTGCTGCAAGTGTCAAGTACTCCACTTTTATAACCATCGAACCGGTTGGGAATTAAATATTTTCATCATTTGTAACAAGTTCTAGAAGGGTTTGTTTCCACTCTAAGCAATGTGCCAACCAATAGTCAAAATCCCATTCATTATTTTTTGGGGAAACCACTGCATATATCTGACCCGTGAAAGGAAATAAGTCGAGTTAACAATACATTTTGTAAATAAGGTCTTGCATTTCTAATTTCTACATAAATTAAATTCTACAAAGGTCAAGTAAACAATACATAAATACATTTTCCTATTTAGGTTCTACTCATGTACCTTCTTGTATGAGATCTGATATGTGATCATAGTCTCTAGAAATATGTGTCTAATTATCTTCCAAATGATCTATTTCATTACCCCCATTGAAATTGGTGCCAAGTGTCACTTGATCCCATGTATCAATGATATCAGTATGCTCGCAATCACCCCATTCACTGATGCTACAGGAACTGCAAAAGCAAGCCTTCAATCTTGTCCAAATTTGTAAAGCTGAGTTGTCTGAGCTTCTAATTGAATGAAACTATCGAGTTCCATGCACTGTGTTTACCTGAGATGTTTGTGATCGGTCCACATTTGTAACCTCCCATAATATTATTCGCACTAAGTGTTTCCTTGTTTCTTGTTCTCCCATGATACATGCACACCATTGGACTATAGATGCAACATCTCGAAAGTGAGCACCTGTAAACTTCATCTCTTCCCTTCAAAGGGTAGTTTTAATGCATGCACTAGCACCATCATGCTCTCCTTTTCCACGACCAGTTTCAAAGTAGTTCCATACATGTGGCACCTTTTATTTTAAGTGCAACAAACACAACCATTCAAATACATGTGCATTCTTGAACTGTCCAGCACAACCATCTGACCAAATGAAATGACAATAAAATGGTATATCCATAGCTATCACGTGGTCATAGAATAATTTAAAGCAATGTTGCACGTAATGGATGTCATGGGTCCGATCGTCACTTATGTAGAAGTGACTTTCTTTCAGTAACACATGTTTCTCTTCACTGCTATCTTGCCCATGTCGATAAGTGATATGCATCATTATGCTCACCTGCTCTGAATGATAGTATTGACTTTGAATTTCATTTTGTGGTTGTAGGGTGTAATTTTCAGCAAGTCAACCACTGATAGTATTGTTCCGAGAGGGAAGGTGTGCCGACATATTCTGAATTTCTCATCTTGGCACTGTGCCATATCGAAATGTTGAATGTACTATTGGATCTTTCCACGAAACTATGAAATAAAATCACATACTCGCACCTGGTACATGAATATTAGTATGCCAATAAACCACATAAAAAAATGTGTGTACATGAGTATTAATTTAACAATATTCAAGAATTTACCTATGAAGTCACAAATTTAATCTTCCTGCTTTCTTTCCCATCATTTAGCTGATATGTCTCATACCGATAGTTCTGCTTCTTAACAATTGCATTCTCGAATGCTTGATCTTCACTTTCATGGATGCAATCAGACCATAAGGATAGCCCACCACAATTGTTGTAAGAACCGTCTACACATTGTTTTAAGTAATGTGTCTGCCCATCTTGCCTCAGACACATCATGCTATGGATGAAATCTCTGGATGACATTGGTGGTACTATACTTGAGCATTCCTGCACATGGTTAGGATGCAAAAAATGACATGTATGTGCAAATGTATGGTAATACAGGTCAAAATCTATGTGGTATCTACAACAAGTTTTCTGAATGGTATTGATTCTAACATACCAAGGCTTGCATTTTTCAAAAGATCTTTGCCTGAGCCTTAGCTCTACGTGGGAAACTTTAAACATCTCGAATAGTTGAGTTTGTGTCATGTCAAGATAATGCTTAACATGAGGTTCAGTGTGATGAGAACCCCTACAATGTTTTAACACATCCTTCGTGTTAGAAGAAGGCCTAGTGTTATTATGCCAAAACGTTTGCACTAGGACCATCACTGCTTCGACTAACTTCATGTCTTTGCAGGGCAACCTACCGCTAAATGCCCATAATGTTTCCATTTGTCCCTCTACATCAAGGTTGTCTCTTCTTACTGAATATTTTTCAAGTTTCTTTGGATGTAAAGGAACAATTTCTGATGTGCATTTAAGTAAACGACGTTGTCTTGTGGATCTACATACAATTGATTCAGCCAATACACGACGAGCCACATTACAATTTTTTGAACGAGTTTTTTTACCAATCGATGTGAATGCAGCAGAAAGAGATTTAACAGTGTGAATACTTGATTCCATATTCTTCATTGTTGTTATGCCTAAATTTCTTCTAACAGTTGCCATATTTATAGATTTAAGAAAAGCTAAAAGCAGTTGGCATTTACCTGCTTCGGATTTGTTATCAAAATATTGTTTCATTATTTGAGAAGAATGACGAAGGATAGTGCATTTAGCCACCTTACCTTCCATGGAAGTCAATATGCTCTCATCCACTTGTATTCATTTAGGAGTTCTCTTTCATTTTGATGCAAAATTTCTTGCCATTTGAAATTGTGGAGTGACGTTTACATCCACTACCAACTCACAACTTCGATTAGGAGATTGAACCACCGAACATGGTTGTTGTTGAGTCACATTTACATCGGGAGTAACATAATTATTGAACTCTTCACAAGATTG
>LPNX010329681.1:122096-136265 GCA_001517045.1 Pseudotsuga menziesii
TGCTTCTGAACTGGATCTTTGTAGATTCGAATGGTACTCTGGTTATCACAGTATATGGTAGTTGAGTACTCAGGTTTGAAACCACACTCTCCAAGTAAACCCTGCAACCATAAACACTGGGTTGTTGCATTAACAACTCCTCTGTACTCAGCTTCTGTAGATGAGAGTGCAATGGCACTCTGTTTCTTGCTTGACCAGCTGATTGGCCCTTCTGCAAGCATGAACACATAACCTGAAGTGGAATTTCTATCTGTGCTATCACCTGCCCAATCACTGTCAGTAAATCCAATCAAATCAAGATCATATTTTGCCTTATAGAAGATCCCATGTGTCCTTGTTCCCTGAACAAAGTTAAGGATTCTTTTGGCTGCTTTCCAATGGATCTCATGAGGCTGATCCATGGATATAGAAGCCACACTTACTGCATAACAAATATCAGGTCAAGTATGTGTCAAATACAATAAACATCCAATCAATTGTCTATACAGTGTATTGTTTACCATCGGTGGAGAATCATCTTCCTCCAGCTTCACTCCTGAAAGGAAAGGAGTTTTGCTTGCTTTGCAGTCTTGCATTCTGAATTTGATCAGCAAATCCAAGGCATACTTGGACTGGTGCACCTTTATTCCAGATTTGGTTTGAGCAATCTCAAGCCCCAGAAATTGACTTAAGAGCCCCAAATATGTCATGGAGAAGGCTTGGTTCATAGCTCCTTTTAAGGAAGCAATCTCAGCCTGTGAGCTTCCTGTAATGAGGAGGTCATCAACATATAACACAATGATCATTAATGAACCATTAACAGACTTCAAATATACATTTGGATCTGATTTGCACCGAACAAAATTCAGAGATAGCAAGAAGCTATCTATCTTGGCATACCAAGCCCTGGGGGCTTGCTTTAGCCCATACAATGACTTTCTCAACCTGCACAAAAGAGAAGGGTTAGTAGAAAAACCTTGAGGCTTCTGCATATATATCTCCTTAGTGATATCTCCATTTAGAAAGGCACATTTTACATCCATGTGATGTACCTCCCATTGCCTTGAGGCTGCAATGGCTAGAGCTAGCCTGATGGAGTCCATTTTTGCCACTGGGGAAAAGGTCTCATTGTAATCGATGCCATGAACCTGTGAGTAGCCTTTAGCTACCAATATATCCTTGTACTTTAGTGGTGAACCATCAGCATAAAATTTTGTCTTATAGACCCACTTACACTGTACTAGTTTTCTCCCTGGAGGAAGATCCACTAGCTCCCATGTGTTGCTCTTCTGGAGTGAACTGAACTCCTCCTTCATGGCAGCTTGCCATATTGGATCTCCTACTACTTCTTCATATGTTTTAGGATCAGACTCCACCATCAAATAGCATTTTTCAGAAAACATAGGATCCTTCATGCACAGACCACTCTCAAATTGAGATCTATTCCTCCTTGGGTCATTGGGATCCCCAGCTAGCTCACTTGCTGCATGTAGTGTCTTGGATTCCCATTTAGGCCTTGTGGGGATATTTGGGTCTGCAATAAACTCATCTCCATCAGAAAAATCAGAATCAGCATGTTCAACAAACTCTTTACTTACTTCTTTAGGTTCAGGTGGTGAAGAGGCTTCACCAATTTCCACTTATGCAAGGGGTTCTTCTTCAAACTGAACACACCTTTCAATGAAGGATTTTTTTGTGCTCAAGTTTATCAACTTGTACCATTTTGAATCTTCAGAGTATCCAACAAAAAGACACTCTTGGCTTTGGGGCTACAAAGCCTTCCTTTTCTCTGTCGGGATTCTAGCCCATGCCTTTGAGCCAAAAATCCTGAAATGGGTCACATCTGGCTTGTGCCCACTCCATGCTTCGAAGGGATTCATGCCATCAAGCTGTTTGTGAGGCACCCTATTCTGAATATAGGCTGCATAGTTGATAGCTTTGGCCCAGTACTTTGGTGGCAAAGTTTTGGCCTCCATCATGCATGTTGCCATCTCCTTCAGTGATCTGTTCTTCCTCTCATCAACACCTTTTTGTTGTGGTGTGTAGGGGATAGAATGCTGCATCTGAATACCTACATCTGCACAATATTTAATAAACTCAGACTTGACATACTCACCACCATTTTCAGATCTGAGGACCTTGATTTTCCTTCCACACTAGTTTTCAACCAAATCCTTAAAGACTTTGAATAGGCCAAAAACTTCAAACTTGTGTTTCATGAAGTGAACCCAACAATACCTGGAAAAATCATCAATAAAGTTCAATGCATATTTGGCATGACTCATGGACATATGAGGTAATGGGCCAGCAACATCACTGTGAATTAGCTCGAGGGGTGCAGAGGTTCTCTCATGACTACCTTTCTCAAACTTATGCTCTGGGTGTTTTCCTAGGATACAGCCTTGGCAGACTCCTTTGGAAAATTTTATCTTGGGCAGCCCTATGACCATTTATTTCTCACTAAGATCAGACAGATACTTGTAATTTAGATGGCCAAATATTTCATGCCATAGCTTGCTAGCTTCATTAGCATGGATAAGAAGAGCAAAGGGGTTTGAGTAAGGTAGGAAGTGTGAAAACATGTATACCTTTTGAGCATGATTCGCTACTCCTTTTGCAATGACTCTACCACTTGAGATTTCTATGATCTCAACTTCATTGGGGAAGAATATGACTTTCTTAGGAGACCCAGTGTGGGTCATATGGTACACTGACAGAAGGTTGGAGGTGAGACCAGGGACATACAGCACATTGTTGAAGTTACCATGATCAAGATCTATCCTTCATTTGCCTTTATTTTCAGTGAGAGAGTCGTCTCCCAGTACAATAGATGGTCCTTTTGACATATCCAGTGAGGAGAAGGCCTCCTTAGTCGAAACCATATGTCTTGAAGCTCCAGAATCTATGATAAAACTGGGTGAGCTTGATGTGCCAGCAACTAGAGCATGAACTCTCTCTATGTCATCGGAACTTGATCCTCCTTCTCTCTTCTTTGAGCTTTCTGGAAGGGAGATGCCATTCTTCTCCAGGATATTGGTCAGTATATCAATATTCTTTTTCATACAAGAGCTTTCAGTGTGATTTCCCTTCGAACAATATGAGCACTTGTTCATTTCACCTTTGTTTTTCTTCTTCTGGGTATTTTTCTTGGGACCTTGTTGATCCTCTGGAGACTGCTTCTTGTCTCTTATTTGCTCAGGTGGCTTTTTAGCTTTCTTTTTGCTTTTAGAATCCACCCTCAAATCTACAGCAATCAAAGCTTGATCTTTGGAAGGTTTGATGGTGCCCATCATCACCAGCTTGTCTTGTTCTTGTGTGAGAGATTCCATGAAATCTGCAAGGCTAGGCATCTTCCAGGTTCGAGCTGTGAGTTTTGTGGCATATAAGGTCGAAACAAAGACTGAGTAGTTAGGTCCTAGCTTCGAGAGGATGGCCAATACGAGCTGATCATCTTTCTTTTTGATACCACACTGCTTCAGCTGCAAAACTAGTGCTTTGAACTTGGAGAAATATAGCTGCAGGGATTCAAAGCTACTGGGACTCAGAGAAATCAGCTCATTTTCGATCTGATGTCCCCTCATTTCATCTGTCTTTCCAAAAAGATCAAAAATATTCTCCCATACTTGATCCGGTGAAGTTAATCCATTGAGATGGAAAAGGAGGTCTCGGGAAATACTGAGACATAGGAGGTCATAGGCCTCATCTCTCCAATTGTGCCATTTGCTCTTCTCTGCAGCTGCATTGGGATCTGCTTCTATTTCCATAGTCACCCTGTAGAGGCATTTCTCTCTCAACAAGATCTCCATCTCTGCTTTCCATTCAAAATAGTTGAAGGGAGTGAAGATAGTTTTCTGTGAATCCATAGCTTTAGAAAATCTGTCCCGGCTGTCAGTAGAAGGCTTCCAGTCTTGATGTCGAACCTGCAAAACAATTTTTGAAGGAGAGTAACAACCTACAATGGCTCTGATACCATGTAGAAATTCAGGCCAGCAATAGATTAATTTTACCCACAACAATTATCAATTGATCATGCAAAATTGCTAACAATGGAGACTGAATATGGAGCTGTAACACAAAATTATATTAACTGAGTGTACAATAGCCAACCCTGTAATAACATAGGTTTCTGTATATATATACTACATCAATATATTGAATGCATAAGGAGGCATCCAAAACTAGCATAAAGCAGGCTTACCCAAAATAGGCAAATCCCCCATAGGTGTAAAAAGTTGATCCCAAATATGTCATGAGGATCACGAATTGGAAAGGGCACATGGGAAAGCTAATGAGTGGTGTAATGGCAGCTCATACATGATTTTTCATGGAGGAAATAGTGGAGGATGAAAGGGGCAAAAAACAAGTTCACCTCACCTAGTCTTGCTTTCCTATGTGCCTTAAAACACTGAAAAAGTAGGCAATAAAGCAGAAAAAGTAGAAGGGTGCCTAGGAGGCCAGGAGTAAAGCATATTTGATTCCTAAGGCTTTCCCAAGTGCTACATGAGTCAAAGATGGCAAGTTTTACCTCTATGGATAGGCAATTAGCAACTTGCACATGGTGGGACTCATGAACTAGGAAAATAAGACAAAATAAATGAATTAATGTCTAAGTGGGTAATACTATGGGTTTGATTATTCTTACAACTTTTACCTTTAATTAATAATTATAATTTATTTAAGTTTAATTAATTATTTTAATTGATTATCAATCAAGTAACATTTTACTTATCATAATTAATTCATCATTTATCATAAAAGTATACATTGATATGATAAAAGAAACATGTTATGCCATAAAAGAAGACTTAGTCACTTTACTTTATGTTCCACTTTTGAATAAATAAAGAATCATTCTATGCTCCTTATGGATACCAAGCCCAACTATTGTTAGATTTTACTATTTGATTACTTGCACCTTGAAAACATCATAATGGAAACCATACCTATGACATAATAAAGTAATTACATATGTGCAAGGATACAATAATATCACCTTATAAATGAAAGCAACATATAACATGATCATTAAAAATCTTAAATAAGTCATTGTAAATGTAATAAGTGAATGTGAGTTGAACTTATGTCATATTTGATCCATAAAGATTATGTCTTAATAGAACTTACGAACTAATACTAACAATAGAACATGCAAAGATGAAAAGATAAATACATTCACATAGACACTACATAATATACTAACAATAAAACATGCAAATATGGAAAGATAAATATATTCACATAGCCACTAGATAATCATTTCAACCTTGAACTCGTTATATTTGGTTATGTGAAAAAGTGTAATTGAATTAATTGAAGACTTACTTAAACATTCCACCAACTCTTTGGCTCTTTATTTGGTGTGCATTCCATCCATTGAGAGACCACCCTCGAGTTGGACTAGACACCACTAGGTTGATCGATTATCTTTGCTAAGGATTGGTCGTCTAGCTTTTGTTCTCAAGAGAGAGGCTAAGACGACCTCTTTATTATTATTATTATTTACTTTAAGAATCTCGGACTTGGTTGAGTCTTTATGTCAATTGACTAGAGAAATATATATGGTTGAGTGAACAAAATCGAAGTACCTTTTAGATGCAATGGTAGATTAAATCTAGTGATCCAAGATCCATAAAACAAAAATCATCCCTAGATATTTGACCTTGCCAATCCTAGTCCGAAGCCTAGTATGAAGGACATTGTTTAAACTTCTACGAAATAAACCTAAGTGTTAAGTTGTTTTTCCTCAACTAGATTTCCTGTCGGATGATAATGTGTTTTTTCGATGCTGAACATATTACTTATACTAGTTTATTTGGTTACTCTTCATGTCTACTAAATGCGGTCACTTGTCGATTCTTGATAGGTTACACTTTACTTCTTACTTATATGTCTTAATTTTTATTTATGGTTTTATAGTTTTATTCATTAAGAAGGTTGACTTGTCTTCATATGCCAAGGGGTGGAGTGGCACGGTTTATCCCTTGAGGTTCCACTCGAAAATTTAAGTATTCCTACTACCTTAAGGTGCTTACTTAGTTCATTGCGAACTAATGCATACTCCTACTCTTGATTCCGGTGGTGAACTATGTCTATGATCGTGGCAAATAAAAACATCTTGCACCACAGCATCTATACTACATTATGGTGTCCATGGCTGGTGAAAGGAGGACCAAAGTCCTAGGCCTAACTGTACCTAAATCCTATGTTCATAAGTTTCTTAAGAGGTTCATTATTTTGATGTTTATAAACTTTGGGGTATGCATTTAATATGTGAAGGTTTATACCTTAACTACCTTGTAATATGTGCTTTGGAAAACTATAGGGTCAAAATTATTTGGTTTATGGAATATTTCATATGCCATACAACTTTGTATTTAGCGTGACATTTGAGGGTTTTGTTATGTTTCTAACATTGGGGTGGTGAACTATGCAGTTTCGCCATGAGAGAAACTATGGAACTATGTGTTTGGATTTAACGAATAGTGGAGGACGTGGTGACGACTTCAATGCTTCTAGGGAAGCATTGGAAGGAAGCTTCAAGTGTTGGTTAGGGTGGGAAAATGATTCATTTGGTCTCTTGTTGGTTTGTCTAGGTGGTCTCAACCTGTTGGGAGCTACGTTTCACAATGCAACAGCCTTCTCGCTCTTATGTAAGGTTAAGCTATGTTGTGGTCTACATAATGTAATGGTTTGGTTTGATTTTGTTTGTAGCTTGCATACTTCTCATGGACTTTGTATGGCTTTGTAGGTACAGAGTGTGGCTCTAAGGTGGATTCTTAGGTTTTCTGCGTATCCATACTACGGGTAATCCCCAAAAATGAAAGGCTCTGATCACTATGCATTTAGTTTGTTAGAGATTAAAACTTTGGGTTGGGAGAAGTATTGTTGTGTAGTTTAGTTTGGTTGGGTTTGATAGTTTGTCTAGGAATCCAATAGATTACGACTGTGTTTTCCTTTTCCATGGCACTGACGTATGTAAAAGGGTTGGAAAATAACTTGATTGTCCAAAGATGGTTCGGCTCCATGTATAAAATCGTTGTGTTGCAACGTTTTTGTAATGGGTTCTAATTATATTTAATGGAAAACTCTACATTTTAAAATGATGGTGCGTTTGTTTGATTTACAGTGCCATTGCTTATGATGGAACTGTGGAAAACACGACTCTGTATTTTATAAATTTCATGCATTGTATGTTTATCATGGTAAAATAGTTGATGTATGGATTTAATAATATCGTTGTTGGGGTTTCACCTTGCGGTCATGAGGTTGGAAGCTTGGCTCGGCCCTTAGGTGAATACATAGCCTGTAAATATGGGTTTATGTTTATTAATAATGTCACTGTGTAAACGGATATAGGAAGGAGCGTAGCTATGATTTGGTTTAACTGCGGGTTTATAATGAAGTTCTTTTGGGAAGTCTAAGCGGCGAAACCCTTGCTATGTATTTTTCATCCTTTTTCATTTTGTTTTCATTTTTATTACTAGTGCCTATAAGATTCGATCCTCAGCTATTTTCATGAAATATGTTTGTGGTTTGGGTTGGGCATTCCACAGGATTCGATCCTAGGTGCATTGAGTTTAAATATGACTCTCTTGTTAATAATTTCATTTATATCAATGGTGAGTTTGGTTCTTTGTTTAGTTGTTTGATAACTTTTGTATGTAATTTTTCCTACACTTAAACCTTCATAGGTTTTGATGGCTAGGCTTTGTTAAACGTTTTTGTAATGTAATATGTGGATTTATTCCATAGCCAATCGTCAATTGGATTCGATGGTTGGGTTGGGTTTTGATAAGACTTATCAGTGTTATGTTTATCTTAGCATGGATTTAATGTTTATTTTAACATCTTTGAATAGTGTTTACGATATGTTGTTTATGCTTGATTTTACAGTGGAAATGGAAGCATATGCGCTGGAAATATGAAATGTTGCAACATTGGGAATATATTTCTAGATTTGGATTTTAATGGCGTGAGAGATTTGAACTATGGTTTAATTTATTTATTTTAGTTGGTAGTTTATTAATTATTTTAAAATTCTAGAGCTCGGAGATCTCATCTCTCGTTTGTAGGTTCAGAATTTTTACAATTTTGTCTATGTTTATGGAATATCTCTTTAACTTTTCATCTAAGTTTGAACAATATAAGAAGCTAGTTATTTCAAATAATCTAGATTTTAAGTCTAACATGAACAATGATAGATAATTAAATGAATACAGAAAATACTTAATTTGAGATATGCATGAATGACCATAAAAAGAATAATACTGAAATAATATAAACTCTATTTTCCTAGGGTTTAGATGCAAACACTTATGCTTCAAGGTTATGTAAACAAAAGGAAAACCTAGCCGAGAAAACACATAATATACATAATTTGATTCAAGATTATAAACCCTACTTTAATAAATATGTGTATAAACTGTAAGGAAGGTAACAACCTCATGCGTGCAATTTGTAGCTATCCTAATGGCCAGAACTATGCACACTCAAGTACACAGAATTAACTAGAACATAGACAATTATGACCTTAGATCTGTTAACCAAATAACTTGGGAACTACCCAACCATGACCCGAAACCATACTTGGTTTCAATTATGATCCCATGAGCTAATTCCAACATGAAAGTAGTCTACAAATCCTAAAGGTAAGGCTTCACCTATCTGGGGATAACACATTTTGTACCAGATTGCTTTTTCTTTTTGGAAAAATGCTCTCCAAGAACACTTATGAGAATAATGGGAGATAGAATAGAATGGATCCCCAATACTCTCTTCAGATGGGGTATTTATAGACAATATTTAGGAAAAAGGGAAGTTAAATTTCAGTTAGATCAAGAATCATTTATATTCTTGAAATAATCTTTTACTTGATTTATGTCAAATTAATATTTATTAATCTTAACTTAGGAACTCTTTGACTAGTTCCTATTTCGATTCTTGAGGTGTGTAAATATTAATATAATTATTCAAATAATAATACATAGGTCCTTTATTTATTATTTATAGTTACTTATTATTTTTTTATAACTAATAAATATGCTTACTCTTTTATTCATACCATTTATAAACTATATATGTATACATATATCTTTGTTAACAGTTTACTTTAGGTATCATATAGCATGATCCCAACCACACGGTAATTTCATCAGCGTAAAAATCATTTATTTTGTTAAAGCATTGAGGTAAGTTTAGGTCAACTAGGTTAGGCACCTCTAAACCTCCTTGCATGTTGGATTACCTTGTATATTGTGGTAGTTCTCGAGTACTTCATGAGACGCATAAATTTGAAATTTAATTTAATCAAATTAAAAATATGTAATATGAGATTGGTGTTTTATGAGAGTCTTTTTCACTCAACAAAATTAATTTTTAGTAACTCTTACCATTTTTGCAAAGCCCACACTCAACGTTAAAAATAGGGAGTTACACTTAATGCAATTCCAGAGCTTCTCGCTCAACACTAATGCTAGGATGAACTTGTATAATACACATAGGGATACTATGTCCAAGGATCCGATGTTCTAGAGCTTACCCTCAACATCAACTTGGAATGCTCCAAGGATTATGTCTAGCACTTCAAATTCTTATTAGTGGATTACTTAGTTCATTGCGAACTAATACAGGATCCTAATCTTGTGTAGGTTATCCTAGTGGTGAACTTTGTCTATGATCATGGAGAATAAAAACATTCAACACCACTGCATCTATACTAAATTATCATGTTCATAGCTGGTGAAATGAGGACTAAAGTCTTAGTCGTAACTATGCCTATATCTTATGTTCATAAGTTTCTTAAGAGGTTAATTATTTGCATGTTTATAAACTTTGGGGTATGTATTTAATATGCTAAGGTTTATACCTTAACTACCTTGTAATATGTGCTTTGGAAAACTATAGGGTCAAAACTAATTTGTAATGCTACATATTATGACTAGACATATTTTCAGATAGACATGCTACATTTTATTTTTCTCAGTATATGTTGGACTCAGTTTGACTCAGTAAACCATATTTATGACATCATAGACATGATCTGATGTTGCTAATATGTTTAATATGTTACTATATTGATGTTGATACATTAATTATGATGTTATGATTATGTTTGTGATGTTACTATGCTATAGTTATCATGAGATTCTTTTATTCATAACGATAGTGTATGTTTATTTGTCATCCTTGATAAAATGCAATATATATGATGCGGTACATGGATACCAACCCATGATGTGATCAATTTAATGAATGTATGCGATGAAAGGAAATGATGTTGGTAATATGCACCAACTAATGATTCAATGGAGATATTCTTATGAATGTATGTTTTCAAAGTACTAATTTGTGGGACACATGGGCTATGTAATAACTGAATACTTTATATGAAGCATGGTATAGTACCTATTTTTGCAGAAGAGCCTTGTTTACAAAATTTGATGATATGATGACACACACCAATAATCTCGATAGCAGCACAGTACAACTTTTGATAGGGTATAGATCAAACATGCTGAGAGGGATGGATGTGTTCCACCCTATGTTTTTATAATACCCAAGGTTGTAGGAGGGTCGTGCTGAGATAGGGTCCCCAAGTTGTTATGATGATGACAGTCAGATTCTTGCTAGGAGAGGCTAGGTCCACTGTTCATCCGACGCTATTTCTCTCAGGTTGTTATGTGGTCAAGTCGGTGAAACTGACATCCACTTCTATACTAGCAGAGGAAGGATAGGGATGGTGAGAATGTAGGTTAGTATGGCAGGATGTGATAGCTAGTACTTTGTGGGATCAGGGGGTTCTACGATACCAAGATTGGCAGTAGTAGGTGTCTCTTCCTTGAAAATAATTGATTAAGTAATGAAGCTAAAAATATAATGATGTTATAACTTAATTGGTTAATAATTAATGATTTATTATGTTGAAAAGATTACGTGTTTGTATGTTAACCTTGTTAGGTATTGGTGATTTTTATGTCTTGTATCCATGAATGCTATATCAATGTGGATCATTATTATTTTTTCATATGTGTGTGTGTGTGTGTGTGTGTATACATAGGATATATGATGTTTTCTTCTAGTACATGTATGATCTGTGCAATTAGTGGCCAAACATGCACACTTTGCACATGTATAAGGATATCAATATACAAATACTTAACACGGTAAAAAATGGTATAGGTTGTCATTAGGTAAATATGTTAATGAAAAAAATGAATGTTAAGTTATTGGATATGTGTGAAACAAGTCAATTAAAGTAGTCATTAATGATAGGTGAAAATTGTAATAAGTAATTGATCAAGTGTCGTCAATTATAATTATCGTCAGAAAGTTGTCGTGAGTGGACTTAAACATTGTTCATATATATTAGAAAATTTGTCAGGGTTGTTTAGACTCTTAAGGGTGCTTTAATTATAAATCCAAAGATAACATGTCAATGCCTATGATAATTGTCATTAAAAAAAACAAATACTATAAAATGTCTTTATTTATAATTTTTATTAATGGTATTATTATTATTTATTATTATTATTATTATTATTAATTTTTTTATTAATGCCCTAGTCTATTTTTTAATTAAACCAAAGTGGAAATAACTTGAGTAAAGAAAATTATTAATCAAACAAACCAAATCATTCTATGTAGGTTAAGCATGTCTACTAAAACATGACCATCAAGATATGACATGATTGCTTTTATAATTATACTTGTTAATGTGATTACTAACATTGGATTCTGGATCAAGTACAACAACTAAGATACCCACCTGCACACAAGATAATTACTAAATTATTATTATATTCAAGATAATTGATTTGAAAAGGAATTGCCATTAAACCACCATCGCGTCAGGGATACATAGTGAACATTCCAAGAATAATTAAATGCCAAACCACCATTATTCAATTCAACATAAATAACACTAACTATTGGGATTCTTGAGATAAGGAAAAGTGAATGGATAAATGTATCTTCATTATTATAATAATTTACTGGCATCGGAAACTTAAGGAGGAGGTGAATGTAGTGTTTCGGAAAAAGGCGGTGGAGTAAGCTAGAAGCAAGGAGGGAAATGGGTATCTAGTAGAGATATCAAGGAGAGATTGGGTGGGGGGGGGCGAGTTGGTTTTATTTTGGAAATTAGACTGTGTATGAGTGGAAAAGGAGGGAATCCTTGAGGAGGGGGGAAAATCAAGGACTGAGAAATGGTTCGAAATGAAGAAAAATATAGAAGGGAAAGGAAGTTGCTCTCGGTATTATTGTTCTGTGTTCTCGAGGGCTAGGAAACCCATGCGTTTCCTAGGGCCAACACATGGGCCATCACATCATGAGAGCTAGTCGGCAGGGTGGTCCATCATCCTTTTGTAAACAAAGGCTTGGATGGGAAGATAAATGAAAGCTCGAGGAGCCTTTGCTCCAACATGCTCTTCCCAACATGATGGATCTACTACAAATGTTGGTGCAAGGTATTTCATTATCAAAGTTAATTATTTATATACTAAATTCATGCTTCCTACAAGGGTTTTTCTCACTAGTTTACAAAAATTCTTGAAGTGTATTACATATGTACAATTCACATTTTTAGTTTATTACATATGTACAATTCCCATTTCTACAATTATTTGTTTACGAGTTCATATTTCTGCATTAATTTGTTTACAAAACTAGGAGAACATACATGAATATAAACCTGTAAATATGATTAAAATTTCTTGATTTTATTACAAATGAGCTCAAAATGAGCTTAACATATAGAACAAAAAGGAGAAATGGACGGACTGCTCTACTTGGTAGGCAGTGCACTGCATAAAATACCCTATCAAAAACCATACTATGTTTCTATCGAGATTATTGGTTTGTTTCATTGTATCATTAAATTTTGTAAACAATCATCTTCTGCAAAAATAGGTACTATACCACACTTCATATAAAGTATCCAGTTATTACATAGCCCATGTGTCATGTGGATTAGTACTTTGAAAACATAAATTCATAACAATATCTTCATTCAATCATTAGTTGGTGCATATTATCAACATCATTTCTTTTCATCGCATAGAGTCATTAAATTGATCACATCATGGGTTGGTATCCATGTACCACATAATAAATATGGTTTACTCAGTCAAACTCAATCCAACATATACTGAGAAAAATAAAATGCACTGTGTCTATCTGAAAATATGTCTAGTCACAATATGGGGCATTACATATACCCACCCTTCACGAAACTTCGTCCCTAAGCGATTGTTATGCATGCTTATAAAAAGGTATTATTATGCATAATATATGTGTCTTCCTACTAGAATTCATTGGTTATGGTAATCCCACTTGGACCTTTACTTGATCATCCTGTCAATGTTATTTTACAATTTTAATTCTTTTATCACCTAATATATGCTCTTAAATTTCATTTGGAAATCATATCCTCGTAACTACTTATGACCTCCTCAAGCATCCCCATTTGTAACATGCATCATGGTTCATTAATCCTTACTAGGCTCTTATCTACAACAATTTATATAGTTAGAAAAAAGGGTTATATAGTCTTGTTGCTATTGTGGCTCATAAGAATATGTTAATCCCCAAATGTCATTTTTTTTAATTCTTGGGTCTTTAGATTTTTTTTTTGGATTATTTATGAATTGCTAGCTTTATTGAATCTCTCTCTAATTTATACCACTTATGTTCTCATAAAAGTTTTTTTTTTAATTAGGATCCATATTGAGAGTGGTCTACCATTTGTAATAACTTGAATAGCAATGTTTATTAATCAACTCCCATTTATCAATAAATTCTCCTTTAAATAGAACTATTACACTATGAATGGCTCATTATACATAAAATACTTACAATTGCTACTTATTTCTTGGTCATTTTAATAATGGGACACACTTTATGTACTACTAAGTTTAATTGTTAGATCCCATGGTTGTCATATTATTTTTCTACGATGGGATCGAAATGCCATTTATATGTTCATCTCTTTCAATACTAATTCCTATTATTAGTCCTTAAACAATTCTCCTTTTTGTCCGAGTCGTTTATCGCTAACACTCTTATGGTAATTATGTGTCATTAAAACATATTTTCTTCAATCTACTTTACTTATCACCTATATTTTCCCATTGATATCATCATCACTTTCACACCTCTTAGTCACTTACTAATTACACAACTAACCATTGTATT